>JALMGA010000004.1:4115000-4367500 GCA_023333525.1 Aspidoscelis tigris stejnegeri | reverse complement strand
GATCCAGATTGCATTCAGCATGGATCGAGAATGGATTAAAAGTGGATTCAGATCAGATTTGATGCTTTCAGAGCCAGAATACATATTCATTTGTATTGGATACATATTTGTTCATATCAGATACATATCCGATATACATACAAATACATTCATATTGAGTAGAATCATACCACATTCAAAGAGGATCTACTATATTTGTACAAATACATTTGTATTGAATAGAATGCTACCACATTCAAAGCAGATCTGTTCAAACAGATATGAATATTCTAACATTTGATTAAATACAAATCAAATGCCAAAAAAGCTATTCTTGCGCATCCCTAATCCAGAATAAGGCCCTATACAGAAAGGGCCATAGATGCTGTTTACTAATGTACATACGACATACTTAACCTATTTTATTTACGAAATACTCCAGAAATATATTATTTGTGTTCCCTCCCTCCCTTTCCCACCTTCATACCCCAAGGTGGTGAATTAAATTTTGCAAGGATAAATCAATGTAATTATTGAACCAAAATCCTTTAAAATATTAAAAGAAAAGAAATAGAAAAGTATGTCTCAAGGAATTGTAATATTTCTGTTTCTATTCACTGCTTACATAAAAAGTCTCTACATCTTTTTCCAATGTTCTTCTCATTGTCCTGACATTTTATTTCAGTTTATTTTTATGTATTCACTTAGTAAAATGTACCAGATTTGGTTATATTTATTAGTATATTTATTTATTTGTTTGGTCTAGTGGCTAGGAAGCCAGACTGTTATCTGGGAATACTGGGTTCAATTCCGCCCTCCCCCATGAAGCCAGCTGGGTGACCTTGGGCTAGTCACAGCTCTCTTCTGAGCTCTCACAGCCTCACCCACCTCACAGGGCATCTTTTGTTGGGAGAAGAACAGAAGCTTTGTCAGCTGCTTTGAGTCCCCTTAAATGGGTGAGAAAAGCAGGGTAGAAAAGACAACTCTTCTTCTTCCTCCTCCATGAAGCCAGCTGGGTGACCTTGGGCTAGTCACAGCTCTCTTCTGAACTCTCACAACCCCACCTGCCTCATGGGGTGTCTGTTTTGGTGAGAAGAATAGAAAGCTTTGTCAGCCACTTTGAGTCCCCTTAAATGGGTGAGAAAAGCAGGGTAGAAAAGACAACTCTTCTTCTTCTTCTTCTTCTTCTTCCCGGTCCTTTGAATTTCCACAGTTTCTCCTGTTTTACTATTACTATGTTCTTACCTTATTCATAGCCTGTAAAAAAAAAAATGCAGGAGGATCTTAGTTTTATTTTTAAAAAACAAAAATCTTCAAGCAAGCAAAATTATGTAAGATCCGTGTTCCCTTTTCAGTTTCTTAAAGCCTTGCAGAGAATCACATATGTTTAACCATGGCCTTCTGCAGCCTTTGCACACAAATCACAGAGATGATGAAAAATGCACATCTAGCAAACTCAGTGGGTCCCCTCCCCCCCCCCCCGAATAATATATGTTAAAACTTGTGGAACGAGATTTTGCAACCCATCCTCCCAATCAGAATTAAATTGGAGACCATAAAGTATTGATTCCTACTAGCCAAAGCTGAGGCCTCGTATTGGAAAGTCATCCAAGTGCATTGCGCTGGCATCCCTTAAGAGAATACTGTATAGAAATGATTTCATTCATTTAATTTTGTAAACCCACTTGGGAGGGTGGTAAGACTGTTAAGCCATGCAAATTTAAAGCCGACCACTTATTTCTTCATTCATGGCCTCATACAGGAAATTAATGGCTCTGCTTGGTAGCTACTTGAAAGAGGACTATTGATTTTGAGACAAAATAGGGTGGGGAATTTATTAGAAGTGTTTGAATATGTGGGAACAAGAAAGCCACAAACTTTTAATGAGCTTCTGTTCTGGACAGTAGGGACGCACCAGATACATTAGTCAAAACACTAATTGCGCACTAATCAGAGGGGGGGCTATCCTTCACGAACAAATCGAGTGTTTTCAACCTATCTCGCCCTGCCCACCCTCACCTCACATCCTCCACAGGTGCCCCCTTACTTTGAAGTCTAGTTGCCATTACCTCCTTCGTCACTGTCTCCACTGTCTCAACACAGGTCTCCCAGAGGCACACGGGTGGCTGGTGTGACTGGTTGATTTGGGAATCACAGGGAATATCATGCAGTTCCCCAGGAATTGTGCAAGATTCACTGCGATTCCTGAATGGGGCGCCCACTCCAGATGTGTGTGTGTGTGCCTCCAGGAAGCCTGGGATGAACCTCTGAGGCAGGGAGCAGTGGCAGAGATAGCAGTGAAGGAGATGGTGGGGACAGTGGCAGAAGGTGAGTGGGCGGGGGGTGAGTCATGCTGGGACATAGGCAAGGGGATTGGCTATCCCTTTGCATGAACATTCAACAGATGTTTGGACGCAGAGGAGAAGCCTCCTATATTTGTGGTGACATTTTCCTCCTTCAGATCAAATCAAAGGAGGAAACTGTTCTTCATGCACATCTCTACTGGACAATAGGGGCAGCATGGCCAAGGGAATTGGGTTGGGATGAGAGTCTTTGCTGATATGCGGCCAGATGTTTTATGCTGCTTCTGTTGACGGTTTGCCTCTTTCCCCCATCTCGTTAGTGCTAAATAAGGACATCAGCACTTGCCGTACCATGACCATCACAGGGACCCTGAAGCGCCCTTCACTGCAGGACGAAGAAAAGCTGAAGCTGAACCACCAGAAAGTTTCCTCGAACTTCAACAGTCTTCCAGCCAATGTTTCCAAGATGCACCTCCAAGGTTCCCCACATTACCTGGGGGCCATTAACCTCAATGACTTCAGCAACCACACCCTCACTCTGAAAAAGGACAAGAGCCAGCCTCCCAAGTCCATCTACATCTGTGATGGAGACATCTTCAAAAAGCTGGACTCAGAGCTCTCTCGGGCACAGGACCAAGCCATAGACACAAGTTACGTCATCCTGCCCACCAACACCTCCACCTTGCGCCCTAAGCCGCCACCACCTCCACCACCACCCAAGGATGATACAAAATACAGTATCAACATTGACCAGATGCCGCAGACGAGACTCATCCACCTCAGCATGGCCAATGATCCAGGCTTTGTGGTCAAGAGCCCTCCAAGAGAGCCTGTGGTGATGAGCTGTGGTGAGGTTCAAGCTTCTCCAATGATGCAGCAGCAGCAACAGCAGCAGCAACAGCAACAAAAGCAGTTGTCACCTCCAGTAGCCAACAAATCTGGTGACTCACAGATGCCAAACATGTTGTGTGAGGCAGGCGAATCTGGTAACTCTGGACTGGTGGCAAAGAGTGAAACTGTCTCCACCCTTTCCATGAGCTCCCTTGAGGTATGTATCTAAGTGAGCTTAATATTCCTACTTTGGGGGCCTTGGGCAAGAGAAGATCTGACCCTAAGACCTTAAGGAACAACTGCTAATAAAGAGATAAAAGGATTGAGTTAATTTGCCCGGTGGGCTGACCCAATAGCCAGATCCATACAGTGTTTGCATGACCCTTAGGGTGAACAGTGACATAGTGTATGTGTCTGTCTATCTCTCTCTACCTACCTACCTACCTACCTACCTACCTACCTACCTACCTACCTACCTACCTACCTACCTACCTACCTACCTACCTATCTATCTATCTATCTATCTATCTATCTATCTATCTATCTATCTATCTATCTATCTATCATCTCATAAAGGAAGGTATAGATCTGCTGGTATAGATGAAATAATTTTGGCCTTCAAGAAAAACAAACTAATATCTAAAGGAACTGCCAAGCACAGGAGGCCTTCCTGGTTGTGCCACCACCTTAAGTATTTGAGGGGGTGGGGAGCCAGGGTATGGCCTTTTCCGTGGTAGCCTCCAGAGTATGGAATATTTTCCCCCTGAGGTACACCAAGCTCCTTCACTTTATATGTTCAGGAGATCAGTGAAGACACACCTATTTACCCTGGCCTTTGTCTGAGAAGGCAGCTTCCCCTCCCCATGTTCCAGCATGGTTATTGTTTTAGTGTGTTCATTTTATACTTTTTTAAATTGCTGTAACTCACTCTATAGAGGCTGGACAGACATCTGTCTGGAATGGTTTAGGAAATCCTGCATTGAGGAGGAGGTTGGACTCAGTGACCCCAGAGGTCCTTTCCAACCCTATAATTCTTTGATTCTATGATCTTTGAATATAAGATGAGATAAAAATGCAAATAAACAGAAAAACCAACATATGAATCAAATAGCCCAATAAATCCTATAACTTGTGGCTGCCAAAGGAAAAAACTGCCTCTACTTGTTTTGTATTGATTAGAGAAATCATCATATCCATTTAGAACCCTGAGTGTAATCTCCTTTCAGCTATGGAAGCATCACTGACTCTTGCCTATTTGGAAGAAAGGCAGGACATGGATGGATGGATGGATGGATGGATGGATGGATGGATGGATGGATGGATGGATGGATGGATGGATGGATGGATGGATGGATGGATGGATGGGTGGGTGGGTGGATGGGTGGGTGGATGGGTGGGTGGGTGGGTGGGTGGGTGGATGGATGCATGGATGCATGGATGCATGGATGGATTATTAGGGATGTGCTCTCAACTGAAATGGCTGGAAAAGTTCAAATTGAACCAGCCAATTTGAACCAGTTTGTTCCCAAAGTTAAATGGGAAACCCAGATGTAGAACCCCTTTTGGTTTTATTTGCACTTGAACTGATGCCTAGAACTGACAAAGCTTTCAGTTCAAATTTTAGCCAATCAAACCATCCCGGTCTGTGCCACATTTGAACCTGTTTGACCCATTAATAATAACTGCAACCATTTTGTGGTGTGTGATCAGTCCATTGGTCAGTAACCTGGCTTTTCCTTTGAATTCTCAGAGACGGAAATCTCGTTATGCAGAATTAGATTTTGAGGTGAGTGCTCCATGCTTTCTCTATCGGAATTTGTGTACTGGACTGGTATAGAGACACAACAATTGACTCTTTTTTCACCCAGTGAAATTAGGGATGAGCACGAATGTTTTTTTGACATTCAATTCAAAACAAACAATGAATGTCCTAAAATCCATACTTATACGAATAGATTGCATTCAAATGTGGTGAAATTCTATTTGATACAAATCTATTCGTATGTATATGTACGGACATTCGATACATATTGGTTATGAATAGATACATATATAATACAAATGAGTATGTGTCTGAAACGAATAAATACATATCAGAAATGTTTCCCCAGCTTAACGAATGTCCAAACTATTTATTCGAATGTCCAGAAACATTTGTATTTGTTTGAATGTTAGCATACGAATATCGTAACATTTGATTCGAGTCCAAATATCCAAATTTGGCTGAATTTCATATCTTACAAATATCTGTGCACGTCCCTAGTTGCTGTAACTTCTAACTGGCTGGAGTATTCTAGAAAAGGGGTGTTTTTCCACTGTCAAAAAGTACCCATTTTTGCACCCATTAAGGATCCATTTGGGTGTGAGCCAGATGATCCCATTTCCACCACGGCACTCATTTGGGACCCAATTGTTTTGATTGCCGTGGGGGAAATCTGGATCTAATGAGTACATTTTGGCCTTTAATCCGGATTTTCTGTAGACTCCATTAATGGGGTCTACAATGGGGTCTTCTGCCAGAAAATCTGGATAAAAGGGAGCCTGTTTCCACTGGAAACAGGCAATGGGGTCCAAAGGAGGCTAGGGGGAGGGGATGTACCCATTGGGAGCCCCCTAAACCTAGGCTCTGAAGCCACCTTGAAGCCACTTCAAAGTCATTTCAAAGCCACTTTGAAGTCATTTCAAAGTCTGTGCAAAATAGCTCTGGAGTGCCTTTGAAGTCTGTGTTGATCTTCGGAGTGAACATCGGAGTGACTCCGAAGTCATTTCGAAGTTCACTCCGAAGATCAGCACAGAGTTCAAAGGCACTCCAGAGCTATTTTGCACAGACTTCAAAGTCAATTCGAAGTGGCTTCAAAGACTGGACCCCCCTGCCCCCTGAAACACCTGGGGTAACGGGCCGACCCCTTGGGGGTCAATCCGGATTCCCCACATGGGTGCAAATCTGTTTCCACAGCAGGGGTGTTAGCACCCATTGCTAATGGGTGCTACACTTCCGATGGAAACACATTGGGTGCTTCCCTTAATCTGGATCTACTAGATCCGGATTAAGGAATGTACCCATTCCTTAGATCTGGATCTTCTTAGATCTGGATCTAAAGGCTGCAGTGCAAAAACACCCAAGGAATTCTACACAATGCAACACTTTCTCATCAAAGAATGCAATAATTCAAGTTTTCTTTATAAGCATGGGCGACCTGTGAGCGATCCTGAGGCCAGTCCTCTTCTGGGCACTCCCATTTTGGCTGTGGATCCTGGCATGACTGTACATGCACCATTCCCAAGATGATGCTGATGTTGTGCATGTGGACAGTCACATCTGTGGTCATCCAAGGTGCCATACAACTAATGCAACTTTTTAGAACAAAGGCGGATTTGCTAAAAATGCCAGTTGGGAGTTCCTAGTAGCAATATTTTCTTTGCTGGTAAGGCAAGGGTGAAAGTTTGGTTTGAGATGAATGTAGAAAAGATATTGGTTCTTTGTAGGAAGGTGCATGAATATTCATAATATATGTTATTCGTACAAATTCAGACACTCGTACATGAATGAATGTTATGATATTCATCCGTTGACATTGAAATTGAAGCTGAAACCAGACAAGACAGGGGTGCTGTGTGTCACAGGGTCTCAGGTCCGTGTAGGTGGGAGACACCCTGTCCTTGATGGGGTTGCAATGCCCTGGAAGGGACAGGCGTGTATCTTGGGGGTTGTCCTGGACTCTGTGCTGATGCTTGAAGCTCAGGTGGAGGCCGTGGCCAGGAGTGCCTCCTCCCAACTACGGCTGGTGTGCCAACCAAAGCCTTTTTTGGACAGAGGTGACTTGGCCACAGTTACCCATGCTCTGGTAACCTCTAGGTTGGACTACTGTAATGCACTCTACATGGGGCTGCCCTTGAAAATGGTTCAGAAGTTGCATCTAGTGCAAAATGCAGCCACCAGGGTGCTGACTGGGACAGCTAGCCAGATGCACATCAAGCCAGTTTTAAAATAATTGCATTGGCTGCCAATTCACTATGGAGCCCAATTCAAGGTGTTAACTCTGACTTACAAGGCCCTAAATGACTTGGGCCCCAAATATCTAAAGGAACATCTTCTCCCATATCTACCTACCTGTGCCCTAAGATCTGGAGGGGCGGACCTCCTGGTTTTCCCACCACCTTCAGCAGCTAGGTAGGTGGGCACCCGGGAGAGAGCCTTCTCAGTAGTGGCCCCCAGGCTATGGAACAGTCTCCCCCTTGAGGTGCCTCAGGCTCCTTCTCTGTTCATGTTCAGGAAGGCAGTGAAGATGCACCTCTTCGCTCAGGCCTTCAGCTAAATGTTGGTTACATTTCCCCCACTGCAAATATTACTGTTTTAACTGATATTGTGCTGTTTTTAACATGTTGGTTTTTAAATGTTGTGATGGTTATTATTGTTCTGATATAGTTTTTTGATATGCTGTATTTTAAAGGTTGTTACCCGACCTGCAACCTGCGGGTATAGGGCGGGATATAAATATAAATAAATATAAATAAATAAATAAATTCATACAAATACAAGTGTTTCCATATAATAGCTTGAACATTTGTTAAACTGGGGAGGTGGGAACAGGACTCCACCAGGCACATCTGCAACAGAACCAGATTGAGAGTGAATTAAAAGTGGATTCGGGTCAAATTTGACACGTTCAAAGCTGATCTGTTATGGGATATTTATTTATTTATTTATTTATTTATTTATTTATTTATTTATTTATCTATCTATCTATCTATCTATCTATCTATCTATCTATCTATCTATCTATCTATCTATCTATCTATCTATCTATCTATTTATTTATTCTGCCCTATATCAGGAGGTCTCTGGGCAGGTTACAATGTCTAAAATCAAACTTCATTTAAAACAATAACAGCATCTGCCAGTGGAGAGAAAAGTATATCCTCATTTAGGTGAAGGCCAAATGTATGGGATATGTATTAGATACATATGTGTTCATGTCTGATACATATCGGATAAGTACTGGATATATATGCGTTTGTGTTGGATACGTATCTGATAGGTATCTGATAGGTATTTGTTTGTATCGGATATTCGTACGAATACCTATGAATACATTTGTATCAAATAAAATCCTACCACATTCGAAGGGGTTCTATTCGTACAAATGTGAATTTTCTAACATTTGATTTGTTACGAATCGGATGTCAAAAACCCAAATTGTGCACACCCCAAGTCCTTCAGAAGCTGCATTCTGGAACAAATCAAGGAAATTTCAATTTCTGAAGGCCTTCTGAGTGTCCTAATCCTTCCTGCCTGACACTTTAACAGACGGCCAGTGCTTTGACCCTCCTCTTTTGCCTGCTGCAGAAAATCATGCACACGAGAAAACGTCACCAGGACATGTTCCAGGACTTGAACCGGAAGCTGCAACACGCAGAGAAAGAGAAAGAATCTCCGACAGCGGACAGCAAAGTAAGACCCAAGTTGCATGCTAGGAGATGCCAGCATGGTAGGATTAATTACTGATCCCTCAAGACGAAAGATCTGAGAAGCAGAGGTGGGCACGGAACATGTTTTCTCCCTTAGATTTGATTTGAATTGAATGGGGGAAATACCTGACTTCGTGCAAAGCCCTCCCCACAGAAACATAGGACGCTTCGCCTTTGTGCGTGAATATTTCGTGAATATTCACCCAAGGGGAACCGCCATGCCAGACAGTTCTTGCATCCCAGCATGCCTCAGGCCCAACTCACTTGTTGCCACCACCAATGCCTCCTTCACCACCATTGTACCCACCTCAGAGGCTCAACCCGGGCCTCCTGGAGGCGCATGCGTGGCTTTCAAGGCAAGGGGGCGCCTGTGCGGGATGCAGAGTGGGATGGGCAGATGATGCCAGGTTGAAGCTTCAGCAAGGCTTTGATGGAAGCTGAAGGCACTTGCTTTGCTCACACGGAGGGAGCAGATTCAAAGCCAGCAAATCCATTTGTCACATCCCTACTGGGTGGAGATGATATGACTTTCTATTCGTCCTGCCCTTTAGTTGTGCTTCCACAGTCATTATCCTGCATTTATCATTAATCTCTCTGGTTAATCTGAAGAAATTATTATCCTTTGAACTTATTTACCATTGGCATAGGAAGTAGCATCTAATCTAAAGTTCAATCCTCTTTACTGGGTTAAGAACAGGGCCAGGGTCCCTCTCCAGTTATGAATGGCTGCACCCCCCTTTCTTTAATAATATTAATAGACATGCCTTGGACTAGGGATATGCATGGATTATTCACCAGCTTCACAATTCATACTAATCCGTAGAAATTGAAACATTCGCATTCAGCGCGAATATTGGCTACATTCGAATATTGGCATTTGAATGCAAAGCGAATGCTCTCGTGCACTCGTTCGATGCTTGGTTATATTTGTGAGGCAGTAAAGTGACTGTTCAGTCATATCTGCAATGGATTCAGAGGGGATTCGAAGCAGATTTGGAACAGATCAAAAAGGGATTGAGAGGCGTGACCAGCAGCAGAGACTCGAAGCGGATTCGGAGAGCATTCGCAGTGGATTTGAATCCTAGCATATTTGAAGTGGCTCTGTTCTCACGACTGCGATGCAAAGCAAACACGAAAAAATCCATGTGGATCCCTACTTTGGGCTAACCATCCCCCTGTCTTGCCTCTTCAATGTTTTTACTGAATTTCACGTGCAGCAACCCATTTATACTGATTAAAAGGGGGGGAATACCCCGTTCTTTCTTATATGTTTAGGCTATAAAACGATGGAGTGTTTCTTCGGGTGGAAGTGACAAAACTAACAGTAGCGTAAGTCTTACTTAAAGAACTTTGTAGATACTCTCCCCCTTCCAAACCTTGCATTGCTGCATGTCTTCAAGTGCATCTTCGCGCCATCGGAAACATCTAACCTCCCCCTTGGCATCAAGCCAAGCGCCCTTGGATGCTCCCTCAATCCATCCCCACCTAACATCACACAGGCAGGAAGACCCTTGAAGGATTCCCAAACTATCCACCAGTCTTCTGAGAACCTGGATTGCTTCCCTCCAGAACCATCCCTAACTGAGGTTCGTGTCCTCTTGCCTTGCCAAGATCCAGAGCGGGGAGGTCACCTTGCGCTGCAGCATGTTTGAAATGTCCCCCCAGTCATTTCCTAAAAAATGCAAATGATCCAAAACCATTGACAGTTAATTTCTGTTTTGCAGAAGTGCTTTTCACATGGCTTCCTTCCTTCTTCTTTCTCTTCCTTCCTTCCTCTTCCTTCCTCTTCTTTCCTCCTTCCCTCCTTCCCTCCTTCCCTCATTTTCTCTTTTCTTTTTTTCTTTCTTTCTTTCTTTCTCACTCTCTCTCCTTTTCTTTCTTTCCCACCTCTCCCCTTCCTTCCTTTCTCTTTTTTCTTTCTTCCTCCTTCCCTCTTTTTCTTTCTCACTCTCCCTCCTTTTCTTTCTTTCCCCCCTCTCTCGCCCCTTCCTTCCTTCCTCCATCCCTCCTTCACTCTCCCTCCTTCCTTTCTTGCTCTCTCTCTTTTTCTTTCTTCCTCCTTCCCTTCTTTTCTTCCTCACTCTCCCTCCTTTTCTTTCTTTCCCTCTGTTTCCTTCCTTCTCCACATTTGTCTGAAATGAGGGACTGGTTATTCATTTCTATCTCCAGCTTGTTTTTTGCTTGTTGGAATGGTCATTAGATTGATCCCATCAGCATCACTCAGCTTCCTTGGTACATTTTCCCTGGACAGAAACGGCTTAACAGCTTAATTGATTATAGACATACATGCAGTAGACTGCAGCAAAAATGGATTTCCACCACAGTTCCCTCCCACACACATTTAAATTAACCTGGGAGCTACTGGTATTACTGGAAAGATTATTCAAACCAGGAAAACCTCGCTATTAATTTCTTATTGGATGGCTGATGGTTTTGTTTTGTTTAAAATAAGAGTGGTGCAAAAATCTACACAAAACAGAAACAAAGAGCAGGTACATTTTCAAAGGTCAAAACAGCCACCAGCTGGAACAAATTAAATTAAAAATGAATAGCACAGTCAAAAGTAGAGGGGCCAATGTTGGCTAGTGACGTAGGTGGTTCCTCCCCGCACCAACTGGTTTATGGCCTTCATTTTACATTTACACAGCAGTAGCAAATCTTCCTGTATTTTGACCCATTTCAGTTTGAACTCACATCAAAGGAAGACTTGCAGCATTGGGGAAACCTCAATTGCAACCCATAAACCAGTGTCCAAAGGAGAGAGGGACTTCTGGCTATGTTTGCTACACCTTCCACCATGGAACACCATCTTTCATCATCAATTCTAACTTGATTTTTACACTAAAGGAGTCCTGGATCCAACAGTCAGCCAGCCACAGAAGACAGCAATGTAAATGAATACAGTAATGGTGGGGAAAGCCCAATTCTTCCAACTGCTCTATGGTTCCAGCCAATTGATCCATCTACCAATCAGTTCTGGACCAGATTCAAGGTCCTATGTTTGGCACATAAGGCCTTAAACCACCTGGGATTAGGTTGTTTGCTCTATCACCTTCCCTGAACTGTCCTGGGGAGATTCACTGACATTCAGAGACTAACATGTTGCACTGAGTGTCACCTTGCATTGCAGGGCCTTTTTTGTGGTAGGTCCCACACTCTGAAATGTTGTCCCCTCAGATGTTTGTGAGACACCTACCCTTTCTATTATTTATCCATCCATCCACCCACCCACCCACCCACCCACCCATCCACCCACCCACCCATCTATCCATCCATCCATCTATCCACCCACCCACCCACCCACCCACCCATCCATCCATCTATCCACCCACCCACCCACCCACCCATCCATCCATCCATTTATTCATTCATTGTTTACATTTCTATCCCACCCTGCACCCAAAGGTCTCTGGATGGGTAGCAACCATTAAAACAAAAGATTAAAAACAAACTATAAATTAAAAGCACTTTAAAAATTCAACACATCCAAAACAATACACTCCGTGTTTAAAATGATGGTCTCTGTATTGGAAGGGAAGATACAACCACTTCAGCCAAAGGCCAGAGCAAAGTGGTGCATCTTTATATATATATAAGGAAGGGGCATAATACACCTTGAGGGGGAGAATATTCCATTAGTTTGGTTTGGTTTGGTATGTTTATATATAGTAGGGATGCGCACAAATGAGATTTTTAGCACATCCAAACACACCAGCCGTATGTGGTAGCAGTACTTTAAAGAATTCAAGGCAGGGGCTGAATGATAAGGAGGTTCCATATAGCCATTCCTGGGATCCATGACAAAGATAGTCCCACGGTATGGTATGGAAGTTTCAGGAAGATGTGATGTAGATCTATGGATCGCCTTCTTGATTAATGAGTCCCTTTCCTCACTAGATGTCGAAGGCTCTTCATTGATTTTACTGAGGCCTTGCCCACCCTGTGATTGCGTTTCTTCTCTCTCTGTGCCCAGGACTTTCATCTTCATTGGATGTTGTCCTGGAGGTAACAGCTTTCTCACTGACGTCTCTTCGAGTGGAACATTTCGCTATGGGATTCTCAACTTGGGCCGGCAGTCAACAATGAGTGAACTTCTGGTGAAGAGCGTCTGCATGTGGAATAGGCTGATACAGCCTCCAAGCGTGCACCCCCCTCCCCAGAACTTCACTAATGGTTGATTAGGTGTGGAGTACTAAATAGTGCTCCAGACCCTTGCCAACATTGACAAGAAGCTTACCTGAAGCCTCCAGCGGCATGGCCATTTGCTCTTCTTCCAGTTGTCTGCAGTCAATGGGCAGAGGAGGTGGCATTCATGCAGGCGCATTGGCATTAGTGGCCTTGATTGATTGCTGACCTCTGGCGTGACCGGACCACTGATCCCCGGGAGCGGCATCCGGTCATAGAGTCATGAGAATGGCATTCAAACATAAGTGCTGGTGTGATCAGCCACAATGCACCCCTGTTCGAATATGTTCCTCTGCAATGGCAGTCAGTGGCGGCAGTGAGGAGGTGGAACTTCTGTCTTTGGACACAGTGGTGCGGGCTGGTCAATGGGAGGACCATTCGCACTTCTGGCCGGTAACGGATGCTTTGGACAAGCTTTCCTCATGACAAGTTCAAATGGTCCACCTTTACCAGAAGCTTATCAGCCCTAGTTCATGGCCTAATTGCACAGTTAATGTCGACTGGTGTTTTTGCCCTCGAAAAGGGCATTTTTTAATGCAAAAATCCATATATTTTTTTCTTTTCAAAGAAGTTCAAAACTAAATGCGAACAACTGTTTGTTTAATTAAACAGTTTTCAGTTGAGTTGAACAACTGAGTGTCGGGTTCAATTTAGAATGGAATAGGTGACTTCATTCATGCACATTTCTAATTTCCATCCTCCATTATAATGCAATGGGCTACATCTTTCCTGAAGAAAAGCCTATTAGTTCTCATGATAATCAAGAGAAATGACTAGCATGAACCAACAGAGAATTCACTGGAGAATACAGTGCATACTGTGGTGAGCAGGCAGGAGGAGAGGTCAAAAAAATTGAACCTTACTTGGAGAAATCATGAGGTAGTGCAGTCATAAATGAGGTGGTAAATAATTGCCCAAAACAGAGACAAGCTAAATTTATGCAATTATGTTCGACAATAATGCTCTCAATGCAAAAGACAGCTGTTTTAATTTGCCTTCCCCTTTGTGAACAATTATTCCAGAGGGAAGAGCATTGCAAACTAGGGATGTGCATGAATATTCATGGGCATTCGACATTTGATCAGATGTGCTGAATTTCAACCATCAAATTCAAATAGAATTTCCAAAAATTCCAATTTAAACATTCGAAACAAATTTTGAATTTTGGGACTATTCGTTTGAATTATTCAAACATTCATATGTGTACAGGTTAGTACATGATGCGTACTTGAAGATCCACACCTTTTCTGTATCCGTATGCATTTGTACGGATCCGTATGGGACAAAAACTTGTTGCGTACAGGATAACTACGGGATGCATACGCATGTGTACGGATCCGTTTGGGATGAAAACGGGTTTCGTACGGGATAACCATGGGATGCAAACGCATGTGTACAGATGCGTATGGACATGTACGGATATTGGGAAGATGCATACAGGCATCTACGCATCTTGTCGACATTCATAAGTACAAATTCGAATCAAAAATTCAAACAAATAGATTCAAATTTGCTTAATTCGAATCAAATTTTGTTAAATTTGAATTTAAATAATTCAAATTGAATTGATTTTTTTAATTATTCAAATCGACTTGAATAGAATGTCAAAAAAAAAAAAAAAGTTCTTGCACGCCCCTACTGCAAAATGCTCCAACGTCACTTTTGGGGATGAAAGTAGAGAAGTTTCCAACCTCGAGAAGAGCAATATTTGAAGTCACTCCTGGACCTTGGTCTGCAGACTGCACCCCATGAAGAGATATCAGTGGAGTCCTTTGTTCCTGCAACACCTAATCTTTACTTTGAAGGGAAGTCAAAGAAATATTCTTACTGTCATTTTTGTAATAGGAACAGATTTTTGTTCCAATCGATAGGAAGATGAACTGAGGGTGTTTTTCCACTGTCACTAGAAGTACCCGTTAAGTACCCATTAATGGGTAGAAAAATGCCATTACGTACCCATTAATGGGTACTTAACGGGTACTTCTAGTGACAGTGGAAAAACACCCTGAGTACATCATCTGCTTGGTGCATAATTTGGTTTTTGGCTTTGAACTGACTCTTTTCATCCTTGTGTACAAATGGCACAGTCAATTATTTTCTCGTCACCTACATCCTCTGCCCAGAAAAAAAAAAAAGAGCAGCCTAAATCTGGAATATTTTCAAAGCATTCTCTCCCCTTTGCTGTAGATTCCCCTAAAAGACCATATCCTTTCCATGATTTCTCAAGCAATGGTTGTCATAAGAACATAAGAGAAGCCCTGCTGGTTTGGGGACAGCTCATCCAGTCCAGCATCCTGTCCCACACAGTGGCCCACCAATTGCTTTGGGGCACTTCAAGCAGATGACAACATAAAAACCTTCGCCTACTCTTGACTCCGTGTTAGGGAAGAGCATAAATTTTTTTCTGCATTCAAATTCGAGTTGAATCAAATGTCAAAACATTTCAATGACAAATATTTATATTGGTACAAATACTAAAGTACGAATATCTGAACATTGGTTCATATATGCATGTCAGAATTCATCAGAATTTGTACAAATAATGAATATTTTGAATATCCATGCACGTCCCAAGTTACGAATACTAAACAAGCAAAATCACCTTTCCTTCTCTGGCCAAATCCTATCCCTTCCATAATGTCAAAGTCTATTTGCACTAAAGCCCATAGTGCATGATTAGAGAATGTCTAGAGAAGACGTTCTTCACCCCCTGCCTTCCCAGAAATTCCCTAATTATGCACTAGGTGTGGAGCCTGAAATGGTGCTTCACACCTTTACTGACATCACCCAATCACTTACCTGGCACATCCAGGCAGCAGCCATTTGCTCCTCTTGTTCCTGCATCTTTACCTTTACTTACCTGAAATTACAGGTTGAGTACCAGGAACTTTCAGATCAGCTTATTCTGCTAAGTTATAAAGGCGAATAAAGGAACCTACAGTCGTCAAAAATACTGCGGGCGGGACTAAAATCAGCATTTTCCTTTAAATGGATCAAGATCATAAAAATTATTATATGGAGATTATGGCAGCAATCAAAGTTTTGAAGACAGTTTCACAGCTTGGTGGTTTTATGTCAACATAATTGGAAATCTTTACAGATATAGTAGCAATTCCTAGTAAAACATAAAGTATGGATGAAATCCATCAGAATGGAAAATTAACTGAAGCTGGACTGGAAGAATTAGCATTACTGCATGGGCCATACTTAAAGTAGTGGAATTGCTACCAGGGAAGAACCAGTATGATGCAGGGCTTGGAGAGTTGCAATGGACCCAGGATTTTCTGAATCCTTATTCAGAGCCTGGGTAACCTTAGGGCAGCTGTTGCCCCTTAAGCTACTAACTCACAAAGTCATTGTGGAAATAGAACCTAGGCATTTCTGCAATTTGTTTCCTGTCCACTGAACCCCATGGAGGTAACTGAACCCCATGGAGGCTGATGACTGGACAGTCCGGTCTCGCCCCGGTGTGCTGACAACTGTCATGACCCAGATCGGGCTGCACCAGCTGTCAGCAACACCTAGGTGCCCACCGGCACACAGGGGGTTCGTGCCCTCCCCCCAGCCATGCAGTCACTTACATTTTAGGACCTTCTGGTCCAATGTGATGGTCACATGGCCAGCCAGGGTGTTGTGCTGTTCTGCACGCAGACGCACACCAGTAACTCAGCCCCATGCTGACCTGAGGCTGTGAGGTCAGGTCAGTGTGGAGGCGGTCTACTGTGTGCAGAGCAGCAGATTGCCCTGGCTGGCCGCACGAACACCACATCAGACCAGAGGGTCCGAAAAGGTAAGTGATCATGTGTGGGCCTGGCTGGTGGCATGGGCCCCTGGGTAGGGGGGGGGTGCCAAGGGGGTTCATGCAAGCTATAGCCGACCAAATTGGGTTGGCTACACCTCGCGGGACCCAAGGTTGGGCCCTCCTAATTTCATGCTTTACACCCAGAATACAATTAGGCCACCCTGGGACAGTTCTGGACAGAACCGCCCACCCAGCAGAGCAAATGATCTGTCCCATGGCTAGCCTAATTGCATTCTGAGGCCCTAGTTTGAGTAGGCCTCTGGTGCAAGCTGAATGCTGTTGCAGCCATTGCTGTGGTGACCTGACCTATCTAGGTTGGGCCATCCACACTTTACATGCTGGTGGTTCTGTTGGGGACTGCAGCAGCACTTGAAGTGTGGGTGATTCTGTCCATACTTGATTGTTATACCATTCCATTAAAGTAAGTGGGAACAGGCCTGTAAACTGAAGAAGTGAATAACGCTTATTGCCTAGTGTCTCTAGACAGGTATGAATTCTGAGCCTCTCATGTGAGAAATAAAACAACAACAACAACAACAACAACAACAATCCATCTTTTCTTCGTTAGTAAAGAGCCTAATTAGAATACAGAAAATAACTTAATCCCAAGACAGTGGTAGTTGGTCAATGTGAATTCATCACTGGTTGCAAAAAGCCATGTCGTTCAGTTGCCCAGGTAAATTCTGGAACTAAGAAATCTGTGTGGACTCACAACTTTTTCAATCAACATGCAGGATAGGCTTGGGAAAGCACAAGCAGGAAAAGCCTAGGAATTTCAACATGAGATTTTGCACCATTGGCTTTAACAACAGCATATTCATTGATAGTTAATATTCATCATGTTTAATTTCACCATGGTTAATTTCTACGCATATTCCATTAGGCATGAAATGATAGTGGACTTTTTGTCTGTTTTTTAAACAGGGGGTACCTTCCCTTAATGCCTTCAGCCCCCGGCACTGGACTAAATGGCAGTTATTTTAGAGCAGACACTGTTTTTTGAAAATATCCACCTGGACAGAAATTGTGAAATCCGTTTCACTTTTACCAGCCATCAGAAGACTATATTTGAAAGATTCTTGACATCTTTAGGTCAGGACCATAAATGGTCAGTGAGGATCAGCCAGGACAAAGTTCTATTGGATGGTCCAGCAAGGAAGTAAGTAGCACTTGGAGACTAACAGGAGAAGGGTTGGTGGCATGAGCTTTCATAGACACGTCTACTTCTTCGGATGCTAGGGGGCTCAGTGGGCACATCTACTTCTTCAGATGCTAGGGGACCCAATGGACATGTCTACTTCTTCTGATGCTAGGGGACCCAATGGGCACGCCTACATCTTCAGATGCTAGGGGGCCCAATGGGCAGGTCTACTTCTTCAGATGCTAGGGACCCAATGGGCACGTCTACTTCTTCAGATGCTAGGGGACCCAAAGGGCACGTCTACTTCTTCAGATGCTAGGGGACCCAAAGGGCACATCTACCTCTTCAGATGCTAGGGGACCCAATGGGCAAGTCTACTTCTTCAGATGCTAGGGGACCCAAAGGGCACGTCTACTTCTTCAGATGCTAGGGGACCCAAAGGGCACATCTACTTCTTCAGATGCTAGGGGGCCCAATGGGCAGGTCTACTTCTTCAGATGCTAGGGGACCCAATGGGCACATCTACTTCTTCAGATGCTAGGGGGCCCAATGGGCAGGTCTACTTCTTCAGATGCTAGGGGGCCCATTGGACCCCCTAGCATCTGAAGAAGTAGACATGTCTACCAAAGTTCATGCCACCAACCCTTCTCTTGTTAGTCTCAAAGTCTCTGGACTTTTCGAATTAGACTAACACATCTATTTCTCTGATATTGACTTCTATTGGATGTTGTCTTTGCAATCCTATGGAGCCATTTTTTTTTCTTCAGAATGAAAAGGAGGCCTCAGGTGGATCCTTGCCCAAGCATCTGTTTTTCTTCACAAGGTTTGCCCTGTAAGCCAACACCATTTCCAATTAATCCAGTAGAAGTTCAATCAACCCATGGTCTTGTCAGTGATAGAGTCCTCATCTTTCTCTTGAAACTGATGTTTCCTTTATTTCTCTATTTTTTCCCCCTTCTTACAGCAAGAAAAACAGCAGACACCAAACAAGAGACCCTGGGAAGGGATCCGGAAGGTTCATTCACCACCTGCGTGGGTTAAAAAGGACATCGAGCCGGCTGTGCAGTCTCCTTTGGAACTCAAAACAGTAGAGTGGGAAAAGGCCGGAGCCACAATCCCCTTGGTGGGACAAGACATTATTGACCTGCAGACAGAGGTCTGAGGAGAAAAGAGCAACAGAGACTCTTTAGGGTATCTTGGGCCCCCCGGAAAATGAAACAAAAACAAAATGCCGATATGATTTCTCTCTTCTTCTTCTTCTTCTTCTTTTTTTTTTTTTTTAGAAAAAAATAATAAGAAAACAAAGAACACAAACCAATTAAACGGTGTCGAGAAAATGGAAAGAGCAAAGTCTGTTGGTTTCTTTTTGAAACCTGTCCATTAAATTGAAGAAAATGTGAAGTAACCCTTGTATTGTTCTCTGCTGACAGAGTTGGGGAGGGGGGGGGAATTACTTTGTAGAACGTAGTACTAGTAGGTGCAGAGTGGAAAAAAGGAAGGTCTTTCCCGTGTAAGGAAACAGGGCCAGAAGAAGGCAATCGGGCCGAGGGGACAGAAAGCATATAGGTGATGTGGAGGAATAGAGATTTCAAATTTTGATCATGATGAGGTCATCCACGTTGCCCTTAGAGGCGAGAAAGGGTGACTGGAGGATCTTCGTGAAGAGATGCTGGATGGTCTTCTTGTGGCAATGGTTCCCTGAACTGAAGGCCGATGCTGTCAGGGAGTATTTCCCATGCAGTGAGGGATCACTGTGCTGTTGGAACAACCTACTACACGTTGGCTCTTTTATTGGTGGAGGAAGTAGGAGAAGAAGTTCATGGCGTCTCCCTTCTGCTCCCTTGTAACCACCAGGTAGCCATCAGGAATTGAGATTCTCAACCAAGAAGTGTCCTAATCACGTCAGATGGATTTCTCCAGCGGACCTCAGTGAGCCTGAGGGGCAGAGGTCTGAGGCAATAGAGTGAAGTGGAAGAAGGATTCCTATACTGGATTTTCCGAACTCTTGGTGGGGGAGGCAAAGAAAAGGGGGGGAACCCTAAAAGTGTGGTGTATGGACAATGAAAAGAGCTCCTCTTAAGACAATTGAGAGTCACTCAGACTAACTCCAGGAAAAAAAAATTATAATAATAACTTAACTGGGAAGGGGAAGTTTTTTTAAAAAAAACACAACAGAACAAAACAAACAATGAACAGAAAAGAATGTAGGTCATTATATTGACTGTTAGTAGATCATATAGAAGCTTTCTGTGGGCCTTTGTACAAAGGTTCATGTGGCCACATGTTCCTTTACTTTGAAACTATACAGTATTCATGCATCCCCTGGTTAACGAAATCTGGAGAAGAGACTATGGACAGCATTGCCTTAGGACTCTGAGACAAACTGGGGGGGGGAAAAAGAGTTAACATCCACTTGGGAAAAAAAAATCTATTTTTTTTCTTCTTTTTCTTTTCTTCAATAAAAAGAGAACTTGAAACCCGGGGATTTCCCTTTCTTTGACTTGTGTCATTCCAATAGTCTTTGCATATTTCTTGTTCCGTACAAATGGAGCAAAGATGTCCACCCCTTCTTCCAAATTTGCCCTTGAGAAAGGAGCCGGGAAGCACTCAACACTCTATTCTATCCCAATGCATCTTAATGCCTTATATACTTCCTTCTTATGACTCTGGGTAAAAATCTAGGCTCGACGTCATGGCAAACAGAATAAGCATCATTCAAGTAGAGTCAACTTTATAAGGTCAACTCCATGGGTTTATTAATATTATTATTATTCTAGGAGATTTCAGTGTCAGACACCTTGATTCTGTCGAACTAACAGGCAAGAAAAATGTACTGATTAAATAATTCTGATGTTTTCCAAGGAAAAATGTGCATTAATTTTCTTTCTTTTTTTGCAGCAAGATAGAGAAACACAAGCTTTCTTCAAATATATTTCTGCCTTTTGTTTTAAATGTAAAATGGTCAGCAATATTTAAGCAAAGAAAAAAGTGGGGTTTTTTTTAAAAAAAAAGAAGAAGAAAGACAAGTCAGCGTTTTGTAATAAAAACAAATGTTTGGAGATCCCCTTTTCCTCCACTCAGTAAAATCCTAAAGCTTATTCTTCCATGTCGTTATCTTTATCACAATTTTCTTGTCATTTCCCTAATATTTCCTTGACTTGCTCATTTCTCAATATGGAGGTCTAATATATAATCCTTTTGTTACATGTTTTGTCTAAAAAACACACAGTTGCATTTTGTTTTTGAGAAACATGGAAGCAAGAGAAACAGGAAAACCAAACTTCATTTGGGAAAATGAAGGTGGAATCTAAAGAAAGTGGTAGCTTCAGGCAAAAACAAATTGCATGCACTGCACATCATGATCTATGCATGGCTTTTATTAACTCTCATTGGTAGGAGTGCGTAATAGGGGTGTTCATGGATGCAGTCTTTGGATTTGTTTCGAACAGAATATTTGAATCGTCAAATTCGAACAAATAGAGAAAAAACTAATTTATTCAAAGTTGAATCTGATTCAAATACAATCGTATGCATTCGTATGAATTTTCAATTCAATTTCATTTGTCGACAACATTTGAATGTGTCTGTATGCATCCGTACACATCCAAATTATGTCTGTAAACAGATGGGGTCTGAGCTTTCTGCAACACGCCAGGAAAGGGATCTCGGGGTTCTGGTGGACAGTTCAATGAAGGTGTCAACCCAGTGTGCGGCAGCAGCAAAAAAAGCAAATTCAATGCTGGGAATAATTAGGAAGGGAATAGAAAATAAGTCAGCAAGTGTCATTTTGCCCCTTTATAAATCTATAGTGAGGCCACATTTGGAATACTGTGTACAATTCTGGTCACCACACCTCAAAAAGGATATTGTGGAACTAGAGAAGGTGCAGAGAAGGGCAACCAGAATGATTAAGGGTCTGGAACACCTCCCTTACGAAACCAGGCTGCAACGTCTAGGCCTCTTCAGTCTGGAGAGACGGCGTTTGAGAGGGGACCTGATTGAAGTATATAAAATTATGCACGGTATAGAAAGGGTGGATAGAGAAAATTTCTCTATCACACAATACTAGAACCAGGGGGCACTTTATGAAGCTGACGGGTAGGAGAGTCAGATCCGACAAAGCGAAGTATTTCTTCACCCAGAGGGTCATCAGCTTATGGAATTTGCTGCTGGAAGAGGTGGTGACAGCTACCGGTCTAGACGGCTTTAAGGTAGGGTTAGACAAATTTATGGATGATAGATGTATCAATGGCTACTAGAACGAATGCCTAGATGCATCCTTCAGGCTGAGGGGGGGGGAGGAATTGGGGCGCTTCTAAGGCCATCTGCTGGGACTCGAGAGCAGGAGAAGGTTTGTCCTTGTCTCTGCTTGAGATGCCCATGAGCATTTGGTGGGCCACTGTGTGCGACAGGATGCTGGACTGGATGGGCTGTGGCCTGATCCAGCAAGGCTTCTCTTATGTTCTTATGTTTTTATACACATCCCATTTTTATCCCATATGTGTCCCGTTTTTGTCTTTTACATGTCCATACAAATGCGTACAGTTACAAACAAGGTGTCTATGGATACGTATACAATGCGTACGTATTTGTACACATATGGGTGTCCGAATCATACAAATGATTCAAAAATTCAAAATTCACTTGAATGTTTAAAAAATGAACGTATAGACCTTCTGTTTGAATTTGAACGAATTCAATTGAATTTTGAGTGTTTCAAATATTCTTGTACATCCCTAATGCTTAACACAGATGAGCAAACTTTGGTGCATATTCAAAAACATGATCAGATGGTTCATGTTCAAAGCTGTCCACATCAAAGTGAATATGTAGTTGTTTGAATACCTGCAAATCCAATTGAAGCAAACCAGCCCCCAAGTCCAGGACAGAAATTATTGCTGTGCTTTTGCCCTTGAAAGGGGCTTTTTTTTTCAATGAAAAAAGTGGTTTTGTTTGTTTTTTGGATAAGTTGAAACCAAACACAAACGTTTGTACAGTAAATGGTTTCCAGTCACTCTGACGAAATGGATGTTCAGTTCAATTGGTTTGTGAACATCTCTAGTATATAAGCCAAGATGTGGGTGTATTTTTTAATGAAGTTCCAAAAAGATTAATATGTCACAGTGTTTTACAATTTTAGGACACCCAGACCAGGGGGAAACTCCTGCAGAAATCAGTCCAACTCCCTAGATGGGGCGTTTTCACACTCCCCTGCCCATCTGCTGGATGGAAAAGGAGCATGATGACCCAACATTAACTAGCACTGGACTTGTGAGCACTAGGCAATGACAGACTAAGCCACAGACAATTGGTCACTCACTAGAGACTGATCCTGGGGCCAGTCCTCTTCTGGGCACCACCATTTTGGTTGTGGCACCCTCCATGACAGTGCATGCATCAGTGCTGTTGCCATGATGACGTTGATGCTCTGCACATGTGCACTCATGTCTATGGTTATCCAAGGTGCTGACACTGTTGCATGGCACTTCAGACAACCCCAGCGCACCAGAAGGGGTATGAATGGCCACTGCCCAGATGTTCCGGCTAAGCTTTTGGTCAATGTTGGTTAAGGTGTGGAGCACTATTTCGTGCTCCACACCTAATCAACAATTCATGAACTTCTGGGGAGAGAAGGCACACTTAGAGGCTGAGGCAACCTCCTCCAAGTACAGATGCCCTTCCCTAGAAGTTCACTAATCATGCAATACTGGCTGTAGTGCAAATAGGCCTCTGGTCTGGCTTCAGAAATTAAAAAGACGTATGCTAGGCTCTTTCTGCACTGGGCCTTACACTGGATTATATCTCAGAATAGGGACCTGCCCAGGGCCTTCTGTAGTCTGCACTAGCATGTGGATGGTGAGTCCCTAATCTTAGGCAATAGAAAGTGCAATAGAAAAGAACCACACCATCTACGAAGCTCAATACTTTTCACCTGCACTTGATGTATGATTTCTCTACCTACAAAATCTATTTGATTTTCATCAAAAAAGATTAGATTTCTTAGAAGGTCAGACTAAAGACACATGGAGATTGGATGGCCATGTTGCTCTTAACTAGGGATGTTTTTCCACTGCAGCTCTTAGATCTGGATCTAAGAAGGGGTCAGTCCGTTACCCCAGGTGTTTCAGGGGGCAGGGGGGTGCAGTCTTCGAAGCCACTTTGAATTGACTTCAAAGTCATTTCGAAGTCATTTCGAAGTCTGTGCAAAATAGCTCCGGAGTCCCTTTGAAGTCTGTGCTGATCTTCGGAGTGAATTTCGAAATGACTTTGGAGTCACTTTGGAGTCACTTCGGAGTCACTCCGAAGTTCACTTCAAAGATCAGCACAGACTTCAAAGGCACTTGGGACTTCCAAATGACTACGAAATGGCTTTGAAGTGGCTTCGAAGTGACTTCGGAGCCTAGGTTTAGGGGCGGCCCAATGGGCGCATCCCCTCCCTCTAGCCTCCTTTGGACCCCATTTAATCCCTTTAATCCAGATTTTCTGGCAGAAGACCCCACTGTAGACCCCATTAATGGGGTCTACAGAAAATACGGATTAAAGGCCAAAATGTACCCATTAGATCCGGATTTCCCCCACGGCAGTGGAAACAATCGGGTCCCAAATGGGTGCTGTGGTGGAAATTGGATCATCCGGCTCACACCCCAATGGGTCCTAAATGGGTGCAAAAATGGGTACTTTCTGACAGTGGAAAAACACCCTAACTGAAATGAATTTATTTAGTGCTCGATAGTGCTTCTTATAAGTGGGGTTGTTAATGCATTTAGCAGCTAAGTGTGTATCTTATTCAAGGGCTTGCAGTCCTCCATGGGCATTAGAAATTGAAAAGATGTCCTTATGGAAAATGTCAGAAAGCACCTTGTCTTAATGTGCATTGGTTAAATTGATATTTTTCTTCATTTCCATAGTAAAGCCAATAGGGATATGCATGAATGGGATTTTTTGCATTTGATTTGTATCAAATTCAATGCAAGAAAATTCATATTCGATCCTCTTTGAATGTACTGGGATTCGTATAGGATATGTATGGGAATTGTATGGAATCCCATATGAAGCTTCATATGAATATATTGACACATTCAATTCAAATTTGAATGTCAGTCTTATAATGTGCCATTTGATTCAAATACAAATGTCCAAATTTGGCCAAATTCGTATTCATGCACTTCCCTAAAAACACATATTATAAATATTATACTGATGAATTCTATGCATGGGTGTGATGCCACCTAACCTGCTTTCTAGCTATGCTCACAGACACACTTAGGATCTTTCCCCTAAAACAGGGCACCGTGATATAATTATGGAAGCCCAGTGGATATCCAAGTTGGTTTTACATTTAATTGAGAGAAAGACATAAATGTAGAAGCTCTTGCCTCTTGTCTCAAAGTGGCTACTGATGGTCTGGAGTTCACATCAAAATGGGGACAGAGCCCTCAATGGCCTTCTCTGCTGGGGCATTTAACATGAAAAATTAGCATGGCTATTTAACATGCAAAACTGTCTATTCACTTCATGGTGTTCTGGGGTGGTTCACCCCTGCACCACCGTTTGACCCATGGTGCTCTGGTTGTCACTGAAAGTTTCAAAGCCATTGGGTTCTGCTTCCTTGAGATCGAGTGATGTAAAGGCAGATGAGTGAGCTGTGACCCAGGCATTCCCATTCAAATGGGTGTTGCCTGATGGTACATTGCAGCTGTTTTATGGCCCTTCATCACCATGTGGTACAAATTGCAGCCTAGAATTTCATTGCCTGTGGCAGGTTGGCGTCACCTTGTAGTATTTTTATGGTTGCTGTGAGACAGCATGGTGTGATGGAACTGCTTCACAGAGGGCGATCCGCTTTGAAGTCAGGGAACCCTGTTCTTTACCTCAGGGTAGCAACTAGGATAGGCTGAACTGGTTTGGGCAGTTCACGGTTCACAGCAAACTGAGGTGATTGCAAGATTCATCTGCAAACTGAACCTCCGAGGTGTCTGCTAAACCTGGGCTGAAATCACACTTCAGCCCATAGTATGCAATTAGGCAACATCTGGACAGGTGTTGTGCTCTACAAGCATGCCAACTCTCCCCAGACACTTACCTGAAGAGTCCAGCCAGTGAGCATTTGCACCTCCGCTGGCTGGCAAGGTCATCAAAGCTGCCACCTAGCAACGACCCTCTGCAACTTCACAAAGCGTCTGCACCTTCATGGTGATGACGCTGATGCACACACAATCAAGGAGGGTGCCACACTCAAGATGGTGGTGCCCTGAAGAGGATCACCCTAAGGATTGATCACAGGTGATAGATCGTGTGGAGGTAAGCTAACATTGACTAGCAATCGCAAGCGTGAGCGCTAGTCGATGTTAGCTGATAGCAGCACACCTTTCCTATCCATGGGACAAAAATGCCCAGTTTGAATCCAACCCAGATGCAGGGTGTTGTAATGAATGGAGCCAACCATTGTGAACTGAGGGTGGTTTGCCGTATTTTCTTTTCCCCAGGATGCAAACAAAGCCACTATTTTGTTCACAATGATCAGTTCAAACAGTACCTGAACCAAGGACGTTTGGTTTGATTTGAAGCAAACCACCGAATTTCAACCCAGGTACATCTCTCATGCCCACAGAGACTTGTAGCTTAGGGATGTGCGCAGTATTCGTAATATTAGTTATTAATCCATATTTGTCCGAATTCAGACATTCGTACATGAATTGAATGTTACAACATTCATACATTACATTCATATGAATACAAATGTTTCGGACATTCGTATGAATAGTTTGGACATTCGTTAAACTGGGGAGGTGGGAAAGCAGCTGCGCCAGTCACATCGGCAATGGGTCCAGATTGCATTTGACATGAATCGAGAGTGGATTAAAAGTGGGTTCATGTCGGACTTGAGGTTTTCAAAGTGTGGATATGTCATTGGATACGTATTGGATATATATTCATTTGTATCAGATACATATCGGATATTCATAGGAATCCATGTGAATACATTTGTATCAAATAGAATCCTACCACATTTTAGGGGAACCTATTAAAAAAAATACAGATTTTCAAACATTTGATTTATTACAAATCAAACATTTTAAAAAATTCATGCACAGTCCTATTCTAGATGCAATGACACTGGAGAAAAGTGTAAACTAACTACCCTGGATGCTTTTTTGTATGTCACCCTCATCATCTCATTTACTTTGTGGAATTTTGCTTTTTATTACTATTTTTAAAGTTTTATACGTACATACATACATACATACATACATACATACATACATACATACATACATACATACATACATACATACATACATACATACATACATACATACATACATACATACATACATACATACATACATACATACATACATACATACATACATACATACATACATACATAGGGTGTTTTTCCACCGCACTCCTTTAATCCGGATCTAAGAAGATGCGGATCTAAGGAATGGGTACTTCCCTTAATCAGATCCGGATTAAGAGAAGTGCCCAATGTGTTTTCATGGGAGGTCTAGCACCCAGTAGCAATGGGTGCTAGCCTGCCTGCACCCATGTGGCAAATCTGGATTGGACCACAAGGGGTCTGCCTGTCACCCCAGGTGTTTTGGGAGACAGGGGGTGCAATCTTCCAAGTTGCCTTTGGAGATTAGTAAAGGCTTCGAAGACAAACCCCTTAAGAGAGAGGTGTGTATTAACTAGCTCCTTGCTTGCATCTCTCCTGTGAGCACTGATGAGTCAGCCTCATTAATATGCACCTCTTTCCATGCCTGGAGGTAACAGACAGCTCCCAAGTCAGCCTCATTAATATGCACCTCTTTACATGCCTGGAGGCAAGGGATTTCTCTGCTAATCTCTGAAGGCAACTTGACTTTGGGGCACACACACGCCATGGGTGCCTTCCCCCTCCTGAGTCTCCTCTAGACCCCATTGCTGGATTGTAGTGGAAACAGGCTCCCTACAATCCAGATTTTAAGGCTGAAGACCCCATTGTAGACCCCTTTAATGGGGTCTACATGAAATCAGGATTATAGGTCCTGAAGCACCCATAATGATCTGGATTTACCTAGCTCTGGTGAAAACAAATGTGTCCCTAATGGGGTTTGTGGTGGAAATGGAGTCATCTGGCTCTCAGCCAACTGGGTCCTTAATGGATGCTTCAATGGGTACTTAGTGACAGTGGTAAAACACCCACACATACATACATACATACATACATACATACATACATACATACATACATACATACATACATACATACATACATACATACATACATACATACATACATACATACATACATACATACATACATACATACATACATGTTTGTTTACCCACCCCACATGCAAAGGTCTCTGGGTGGGTAACAACAGATTAACCAACAGATTAAAAACAAGATACACATTAAAACAAGATACAGATTAAAAACACTTTAAAAATTCAACAGATTTAAAACAGTACACTCCATATTGCATTAATAGTGATGGTAACCTACCTACCTACCTACATATAATTTATATATAATTTGTTTAAAACTGCTTCAGTTCATATCTCCAAATTCACAGAAAGAAGGTGTTCCTTTAGGTATTTGCGGCCCAACTCATTTAGGGCCTTATAGGTCAAAGTTAACACCTTGAATGTTACCGTGGGATGTGGGACCAAGTTACAATGAACAAGTGGTTAGTAAGAGGGGTTAGAAACATCTCAGGCAATGGAACAAAGCATATGCACAAACAGAGAAGTTGTGACAAAAGGTGGAACCCCTATTAAAGGTTCTGCTTTGACAAACAGTTCAGTTTCTTCAAGATTTGTATCAATATCCTTCAGCGGGAGCTGCATAAAAGGGCCCTAGCATCACATTTCAACTAACTTGCTGCCAGGAACCACTCTACATATGCTACATAACTCCTGCCTCCACATCTGCGCATTGGCACAAACATGGACCATCCTATGTTCAAAGACCCCATGACCCTCTGGGGTGCCCTCATTGGCTCCCACTGCTGCGTATCTCCCTCTCTGACAGCAGCAGAAGTCTTATGGGGATAGAGATGGGCACGAATATTCGTAGTGTTCAAAATTTGTATGAATTCAGCTGAATTCGCACATTTGAATTCAAATTGAATGTTGGCACGATTGAAGATGGGCATTTGAATTCTAATCAAATGTTTTGATACAGATGTGTCAATGGGTACGAGAATGGATGCCTAGGCACATCTTTCAGGCTGGGTGGGAAAGCAAGATGCTTCTAAGGCAATTTGCTGGGATTCGAGAGCAGGAGAAGGTTCGCCCTTGTCTCTGCTTGAGGAGCCCATGGGCAATTTGTGGGCCAGTGTGTGCAACAGGATGCTGGACTAGATGGGCTGTGGCCTGATCCAGCAGGGCCTTTCTTATGTTCTTATGTTTAAAGTCAGTGCTTTTTGGAGGGCGTGCAATAAATATAAGGACAAAGGAAATGGCAAATATCCAGTTGACAATTCTTATACAGAACCATTCATAGCAGCTTGATAAATCTCCAAATATCTTTAATTTAATTTATTTTTTAAAAAATACAATCAATTCCTTTCAGTGACATTTTTTTAAAAAAGGAAAGGGAGAAAGAAAGTATCAAAACATTTTCATAATAACCAGCCTTGTTGTCTTACAAGTAGAATATGTACATGTTGGAATTCTAAATGGAGGATTTAAGAGCCAAAAAGATGAGATTATTAGAACTTGCAATGTAATTACCATCTTGGATAATATTTTGAATCTCTGAAGCACAAGTACCCAAATGTGTATTTTTTATAAGTTTATTTATAATTTTTAAATTTCCAACATATACAGACTTGCAGAACAAATTACAAACATAAGTATAAATAAGAGATAACCCTTCACCCTCCCTCCAAGCACCCAAAGGTATTTAGTTGCAAAGAAGGCTTTCTATAAGAACATTCGATAGCTATATTGCAATCGAATCAGAGAGTTCTTGGAAATGAATCGCAGGGAATTTTATCAAAGAAATTTGTTTCTCAAAATTTCAATTTTCTCATCTTGCCTTTTATCTCTTATATTTCTTTGTCTCTTTTCTCAGCATCTCTTGTTGCCAAGCGTTCCTTCGTCCATTCCAACAGCAGGATGTAATATCATCATGGGGATAAGGGTTGGTTTGATAACTCTTTGAATTCTAAATTCTCCCCCTTGATTTTCTTGGGTGAATTCTTCCCTTCTGAATACCTCCACTCATTCCTTTCATCAAACTTTGTGTCTGTTAATTATTCTGTACGGTTTTCAAAGCAGACGCGAATGTGTCTTATTTCTAATAAAAGGAAAATGTGTAAATGGGTGTCTTACTTATCTTTTTATGGCTTTATATGAAACTGTGGGATGGAATGGATAAATGCATGATCGCTCATCCAAAAGGCATAAAAATGCAGTCAAGGCTGATTTCCTGTAAGAGAAATGGGAAAGCAGGCATAAAGATAGTGGCATAAAATATAAAGTAATGGAACAGGTACTAGAGATATGCAAACTACCATTTCAATGTCCTCAAAATAGCCACAAGCCATGGCTCCTCTTGTTCAATTGAATATTCCAGGTGGGGGGAAGTATTAAGAAAGCTCCGAAAGATGTGTTGAATTTAATAGTAGGATATCTAACAGGGGAAAATGTAAAGTCCCATATCTGGATAAGGGGAATGAAGAAAAAATACGGATTTAGAGAAACCCAGATGAGCTGCAGTACAGGTGAAAAAGATCTGGGGGGATTTCACACTTCCCATCCCATCCTCTGGACAGGAAAGGAGCACGATGCACCAATGTTGTGTAGTGCTCACACTTGGAGCACTAGTCAACTTTAGCCATCCCTCCCCCCCACGATTGAACACTTACCGCCTTTGCTTCCTCAAGTGTGAGCAGGGGGCCGGGCTAAAGGAGGCTGAACACTGCTGTGGTGGGTGGGGTCCAGTCTTTCCTTCGGCCAATCGGCACATGCAGAATTCACGTGGCTCCTCTTCTGGGTGTTGCCATTCTGGCTGTGGCACCCTTCATGACTGTGTGTGCATCAGTGCATCACCGTGATGTTACTAACGCACCGTGCATGTGCCGTTGCATCCATGGTCACTGGAGGTGCCAGTGTGCTTGCGTGGCACCTCAGGCAACCCCAGAACACTGGAAGAGGTTTGAATGGCCAGTGCCTGGATGTGCCAGGTAAGTGGTTGAGTAAGGTCAGGAAAGGTGGAGCATGATTTTGTGCTGCACATCTAGTGCATGATTAGGGAACTTCTGGGCAGGCAGGGTGCACCTGGGGGCTGTAACAGCCTCCTCAAGGTGTTGATGCTCTTCTGCAGAAGTTCCCTAATCATGCACTACTGACTGTAGTGTGAAGAGGTCTCTGGTATACTAGTAGCTCACAGACTAAACATGAGTCAGTGGTGTGATGCAGCTGCAAAAAAGGCAAGCATTTTCCTGAGTGACACACCATGTACTGTACTTGCATTTTGGGTCAACCGAAGTGCCCCCATGCTTGCTCAGCACATCAGATGACCTGCCCAGCACCATCAAGGTGTGAATGGGCTGCACCAGAGACACCAACGTCCATCTCTGGTCAAGGTCAGTTGCATGTGGAGCACAAAATCCACTGGCATGGCCGCTTACTGACCTCCCCGTCTCATGAATGTTCTGAAGCTTCGTACGAATGTTTGGAAACATTCAAATTCATATGAATGTCAATGTACGAGTGTCGGAACGCTTGATTCATATATGAATGTCTGAATTCATCCCAATTCATATGAATAATGAATGTTATGAACACCGTGCATATCCCTAGCCCTGTTCACACTTGGTTTTATTCTGGAATATATCCTGGAATAATGGCCTGCTTTCCACATGCTAGCAAAGACTATAACAGGTGCCAGGGGTGTCCTTCCGGACTGCAGTAGCATGCGGACAGCAGAACTCTATCCTGGGATATATCCCAGAAGACGGCCAAGTGTGAACAGGCCCCAACTGTGATTGTGTTGAATGAGATTCTACTTCCTTACAATGTGAAGTCCCTGTTCCATGTCCTTATGTTACAGCGCGACTGGTGTTCCTGGAGAGACGCCCTGTCTAAAAATCATTTCAAAGCATCAAAATGTGAAGGAAAGCCCAGTGCCGTTCTCAAGAGCAACGCCTTCTGTTCCTCGCCAGGCAAACCTTAACTAATCTCAAAAGCCTTCTGCGTGGCTGCTGCTCCACAGGTGAAGGGCTGAGACGAAATAGAAGCTTAATCTGCAGGGATAAACCCCGTCAATGATCCAGTTATTTAGGACTTGATGCTTTCTCCACCTCCTCCCCTGAGGCGTGGCTGTCCCCCAGTCCCTATGTGCAGAGACGAAGCACATTTTGCACTCTGTGCCCGGCACCGGCAGGGCTCTGCCTTGAATTACAAACCAAGGGCTATTAGCATATAGATTGATACTATAGGTTAGTGAGCAGGTAGAGTTGTTGGCCAGAATAATTTGGGGAAAAGGAGGCACATGCATAATCCCGGAGGAAAAGGGGGAATTAACACCACTTCTCATCTCACTGTGAGTGATAGTGAAAGCCATTTTCATCAGATTGTGTTACTTTAAGGAAACATTTGCGCATGTTTGCTTTCACGCGGATGAGGGAAATGGCGCAGATTAATTCTGAATTCTTCCGCTCCTTAGCTCCTTGCTTTCCCTGCCCCTCCCAAAAGATGTGTGGATTTTTAAAATTATTAATTTAGTTAATTAATTAACTAATTTAAGAAATGTGCTTGTATTGGGCATGAAACACAATGCTGAACTGACCGGGGATATTTCTGTGTAAGCGTATGCACGAGTGCAATTTTCGGATCGAATATTCAGATGTTTGAATTTGAACAAATAGAGAAAAAACGAATGTATTCAAATTCAAATTGAGTCAAATACATTTGCATCTATTCGTACAAATATTCAATTTTATTTGAAGACACGAATGTCAGTAACATTCGTATGTATTCTAGTATGTATTCGTATGTGTCCATACGCATCCAAATGCATCCCATTTTTGTTCCATAGATATCGTACAAATGTGTCTGGATACAAATAAGTTGTATATGGATACATATGTAACGCATACGTATCCGTACACATATAAATGTCTGAATAACTCGTACAAATCATTCAAAACATTTGGATTTGTTTGTTAAAAAACGAATATATGGACATTCGATTTGAATTTGAATGTCCGAATTTGAATGAATTTGATCAAATTTTGAATATTTTGCATATTCCTGCACATCCTTATTTCTGTGTAATGTGCTCCATGCTGAATGCTGCTTCAAATGGTTATTAAAACACAAGGAGCGGCCTGACAGATGGGAGAAGTGGCCCTTCTGGTCCAGTAACCAATTCTCAGAGGGGCAACCAAATGAACATGGAAGCACAACATGGGCTTTGAGGACGTCATTTACATAAAAACACTGTAAAATAACAGGATGGGATTTGCATATGAAAAATAATGCATGAAGGCATAGAAGTCATGGCAAAAAAAAGAGGCTTTCTTGCAGTTTTGAGAAACAGGGTGTTACAGGGGTACTAGACAGACACCAAAGTACATCTTTCAGGTGGGGGCGGGGGCAAGCAGGATGCTTCTAAAAGCCATCTGAAGGGATTCAAGAGCAGGAGAAGGTTTGCCCTTGTCTCTGCTTGGGATGCCCCTGGGCAATTGGTGGGCTGCTGTGTGAGATGGGATGCTGGACTAGATGGACTGTGGCCTGATCCAGCAGGGCTCCTCTTATGTTCATATGTTTAAAGTCAGTGCTTTTTGGAGGGTGTGCAATAAATAGAAGAAGGACAAAAATGACATATATCCAGTTGACAATTCTTATACAAAACCATTCATAGCAGCTTGATTAATCTCCAAATTAATTTAATTTAATTTGTTAAAAATGCAGTCAATTCCTTTCAGCTACTCATCCAGCAGGGCTACTAGTATGTTTTTATGAAGTCCCTCTCCCTGACTTACTTGAGCAGGGCCTTTCTGCTCTTGGCCCCATAGTCAATACACATTGCGCTCCCAAATGGAACATCTGCTCTGCAAGGATCCATTTCCAACTCAGATAAGGCTCCTTCCATGTAGGAGCACACTGTGGGTTGACTACATGTGGAGTACAATAAAGTGGTCCACCGGCATTCTTACCTCGACCAGTCCTGTCCTTTGCCAGATCTGGTGAGTCCCATTTGCACCTCTATAGTGCACGCAGGGGTGCGTGACACAACATGGAAGACCACTGGTGCAGCATGTGCCATGCCAGAATCAGCACATGTGTGCAATAGCACAATCACACTGGTGCTGGCATTTGGACCGAAGATGGCACCACCCAGACCTGGGTCTACACTTAAGGTTAGGGTTGTAACATTCAATTCATGTACGAATGTACGGATCCGTATGAATTTGTACCAATAATGAATGTTATGAATATTCATGCACATCTCTACTTAAGGTATGTGTCCAGACACATGGGGGCAGGGATGGAGTGTATGAGTATTTACAAATGTGAGTGCTAGTATATGCATGGGACAAGCTCACCTTTCCTTTCCCCAGGATGAGACAGCAAATGGGATTTTGCCCCAGGTCTGTGTGGAAAAAAAAATGCTTTGTAGAGCAGTTAGGGATTTATATATTAACATAAACACCTGGAACTGGCCTTGGTGGCAAACAGGAAGTCAGTGAAGCTCTTTTATGATTTTTGTGATGTGTGTCTAGCCAGAAACTCTCATCAGTGGTTGAGATATGCTGCATTCTCTAGAGATATGCACAAATGTTTTTTTTTCATTTGATTAATATCGAATAGAATGCAATAAAATTCATTTTCATTCAAATAGATCCCCTTTGAATGTGCTAGGATTCAAATTTGATAGGAATGTTCCATACGAATTTGATAAAAATGTTCAATATGAATTGCATAAGAATGTATGCGAGTTGCACAAGAATCTCATGTAAATCCCATATGCATCTGATACGTATCCACTCTGAACTTCTCAAATCCACCCTGAACTCGCTTTAAATCTTCTCTCAACCCACTTCAAATCCACTCTGGATCTGCTTCAGATGTGACTGGTGCAGCCACTTTCCCACCTCCCCAGGTTCACAAATGTAATGAAGCTTCGTACAAATGTTCTGAAGCATTTGATTGGAACTCAAGTGCCAATCTTCAAATACGCCAACATTCAATTCACATTTGAATATCTGAATTCTTCCAAATTCATATGAATTTCAAACATTACGAATATTTGTGTCCATCCCTAGCATTCTCCACTAACTCCAGCTTCCAAACTACCTTCAAATGCAGCCTCGCCAGAACACAGGCCACCATAATCAAGTTGTCCCCATCTAGGAAAAACTGAAGCTGATCAACTAGCTGGCGGACATCAACCACAGTGCACTTTAAAAGAAGCTGAAGGGTCTGCTGAATGTACTCACCCACTCCAAACACCACTGCTCTATGATCCCTGGCCAAGGCAAGCTTGGTCCAGTGTGTTTCGTTCCTGGTACCGATACAGGTGGACCATTTGCATTTGCTGGGAGGGAAGCTTACCCAAAGCATCCCTTCCAGCCAGAAATGAGAATGGTCCTCTGTTGACCAGCCTGTGCCACCGCTGCGAAAGCTGGGAGTCCCGCCTCCTCAATGCCTTGATTGGCTGCCACCCACCATGTCACACATTCCGTCATGTGCTGGCAGGCCAATGGAGAGGGACAGGACTGATCCTGGTGACATTTTGGGGGGCATGTCCTGCCACCCCCGGATCAGGCCCCAGCCAGCCTGCTGCTCCAGCACAGGCCCACTGGAATCTGCATGATTGTAGCAGCGGCCGGCAACCAGGCAATGGGGCTGTGCCTGTACAAATGATGCGGTCCCCATCAACTGCTGCAGGAAAGCCTTGGCTAAGGATTGGTAAATCTCAACAATTAGTGAACCTCTGGTGAAAGAGGGCATGCTTGTGGGTTGTAGCAGTGGATGTAGACAACATGGGGGATTCCAGACCAGACTGGCAGTCCAGACAGGTGAGCATGGCACAAGGGAGGCAGGAAGTCGCACGCTCCCCTGGGTGATGGTAGGTGCTGGGCGGATCTCCACTGGCTGCCACCACTATAGGAGGCCGGGGTGGGTCTGATAAAGGCATTGGGGGCCGCAGCCCCCCAACACAACATCAGCCCTGTTCAATCCTGCTCCCATCATTGGATTGCTAGCCAGAATAATTGGTAGTGGTGAATGGTGGCAGCCTATGGGCAGGAATTCCAGCTCCCACGATGGTGGTGCAGGCTGGTATATGGGCAGGATGGGCTGACCATTCACACCTTGGCCCATAAGGGGTGCTTTGAGTATGTCTCCCTCACTGGCCAATTTGAATGGTCAACCTATCCTCTGCATATACCAGCCTTGGAGCATTCCAGCTGTCTGGCTGAAGTGCAAAAAGGCCCCTTGTTTAAAATATCCAAAATAAATGTCCTTCCCCTCCAAGGTGCTTCCTTTGTCTTATAAATACTTTATTTAAACCTTATTTATCCATCCTGAGCTCTGTCTTTTGCCCATACGAGAGATGTAATGGCCTATTTACTGCTTTCTACTTTGATGCAATTTAATTCAAGTGTTCACTAATAAATTCTACCTTATGTTTATAAAAAGGAAAGACATTATAGATGAAAGTGCACTACTTTATCATCTGAAAATTCCCAGCATTTTCTCCCAAAAGCAAAGAAAGCGAAGAATATGAATACTATCCAGAGGCCGAGGGTACTAGACTCTATTCCAACATGGTGGCCAGCATCTTCAAGGCTCTCCACTTCTCTAGTTGGTCTCAAAGGCAAAAGCAGGGTGGCCACCTGACAGCTCTGAGGTTCATGTGCCATGTTGTGGAGTATGAGCCCCTCAGAGTGTCCAAGGCAACCCCAATTAGGCCCGAAGTATACATATGTTCATGAAGCACATTGGCCCAACAAATGGGGTGCTCCTTTAAGGAAATGTGTGCATATGCAACAAGGGCTTTGCCTATGTCATGCTTTGTGCCCTCTCTGACCCTTTGGATGATGAGGTCTCCACTGATGCCAGCCAAGATGGGGGACCTGCAGCTCAGGGGCCCACCTTGGAAACTGACTCTGTCTCCGCAGATGTGAACGCCTTGGACTCTGATGCTGAACCACACCCAGAGCCGAGTTCTCTCCAGAGAGAGAAATAACACTTGTGCCTTGCTGCATGCCTCCATGCCAAACAGCTTTGCCAGAGGGGGGCAGTCAGTCTAAGCCCTTCATAAGGAAGTCCCACCCAGCAGCCTCTGTTGCAAACAAAGGATTTTCCTGGCAACCCCCGGCTCATGCTAACTTCTTGACTCTTGACTGACTGACTGACTATGACAAATTTCTGGTCACCAGACCCCTGGCTTGTCTGACTACATTTGACTCTATATCCCAACTAAGTCTTGGAACTCTTGGCTCCTTGCTACCGCCAGCCGTGTGCATGCATGTCCGTATGCATATGCTTTGCTGCTGCTGCCTGCTCCAGCCTTGGCCCTCCACTCACCTTTTCCCACCACTGCTGGACAATCCTCACTGTAGTAATCTCCCCTCCCCCCTTCCACCCAGCTCATCTGCCAGCCCATCTCCAAGCCCCTGCCTGCATCAGGGGCTGCCTCTCTCTCCCGCCACTGGCTCCTGGCAACCCAAGTAACTAAAAAGGCATGTTCCTCCTCCCCCCCCCCTTTGGAGGGAATTCAGTTTGATTTGAACACCTTCAAACACCTTTGAAACACAACAAAAGAGAGTTTATTTTGAAATAAAACATGACTAGGTATATCCCTTTGCTTAGTTCACATTCAAAATGCTTTCAAACAGGCAGAGTGTTCAGCTTGAACTCAAACTTTTTGGGGATGAGCATGATTTATTATTATTACTATTATTACTATTATTACTATTATTACTATTACTATTACTATTACTATTACTACTACTACTACTACTAGTAGTAGTAGTAGTAGTAGTAGTAGTAGTAGTAGTAGCAGCAGCAGTATTCGATTCATATGAAATTGAAGGCAAGAAAATTCATATTCGTTCAAACAGATCCCCTTGGAATGTGGTGGAATTTGTATTTGATACGAATGTTCAGTCCCATATGAACACATACAAATAGCTTATGAATCCCACACAAACACCATGCGAAGCTTCATACAAATGCATCAAACATTTAATTCAAATTCAAATGTCTATCTTCAAATGTGCCAATGTTCGATTTGAATTTAAATATCCAAATTCAGCCAAATTCGTACAGTTTTCGAGTGTTCTGGATATTCATCCACATCCCTACCCCTGTTCGATTTGAACCTGTTTGAACCTGAGCCAGTTCAGCGCACCTCTTGAAACTCCTTCGCATTCATACTTTCCAAAGCAGGCAACTCTGAATCACTTGATGCTCCTAATTCCTTTATTATGGGTATGCAAATAACAAGATTTCATCTCCACCTTAGGTGGCCTTTAAAACAAGAGTCCCCACACCATTAAAGCATCTTTTGCAGTGTTTTTAATTACTTTCCTTCCCACTAAATCTCACTCCAGCACAATGAGGGTTGTAAAACACATGTCACATTTCCCTAATTTATCCTCTGACGGTCTTCATTAAAAAGAGAGAGATTAAGGGCATAAGAAGTGGGTGACTTCACCAGTTCTGTTGCCCTCTCCTTCCGAGTCCTTTGTCTGGGAGACTGGGCACCATTCTTCCTGGATCCATTAAAATCTATCTTTGTAATTTCTTGCATTTTATCACCAGCTTACACTGGGGAAGGTGATTATCTTGCCATTGAGGGAGAGCTTTGCAAAGAGCTCCACGCACCAAGCGGTAAGACAGGACATTAAAAGAAACGGCCTTAAATTCTCCAAAAGGTTTAACAACAAGGGCTGCACTAGATACGTAAATAAAAAGGAGACACAAGAGGTCTTGTGTGGGTTGATGGCCCCATATACTCTGGAAGGCTTTTTATGGGGTGTCACTTAAGCAGAACTTTCTGAATTTTACCATCTGCTCCTGGAACTATAAGAAATTTCTCCTGTGTCCTTTCTTTTTTTTTTTCTTTTCCCTTTCCCTTTTTCTCCCTTCATTTCTTCAGGCAATTTACTTTTCTGGAAGGAAGTTTCTGTTGTCTGTGCAAATGAGGGTGTGATGAAAACAGCACTCAAGGCCACACACCGTCTGGGACGTCAAGCAGTTGAAACTTGTGGCTTTATTGTTTACATGCTGAGTTTGACAGACTTCTGGGTGCAGAATAAGGATGTGGACGGATATTTGTAGGCATTCAAAATTCAATCAAATCTGCCAAATTTCGACATTTGAATTTGAATATTCGTAGGCATTTGAAACTCGATCAAATGTGCTGAATTTCTACATTCGAGTTTGAATAGAATGTCTTGAAATTCAAATGTAAACATTTCAATTGAATTTTGAATTTCAGGTCTGTCCATTCAAATTATCCAGACATTTGCATGGGTATGGGTTATTACAGGATGTGTACTTGAAAATCCGCACCTTTCCCGCATCCGTACACAGTAGTACAGAGCCATACGGGTTGAAAACAAGTTGCGTATGGGATGCATTCGCACATGTATGGATACATATGGGTGTGTACAGATGTTGGGAAGATGTGTACAGGCAGGTACGCATGTTGCCGACATTCGTAAGTGCAAATTTGAACCAAAAATTCAAATGAATAGATTCGAATTTGCTTAAATCGAATCGACTTTTGTTCAGTTTGAATTTAATTAATTCAAATCGAATTGAATTTTTGAGTATTTGAATCGACTCGGATAGAAGGTCAAAAAAACCTTTCTTGCACATCCTTAGTGCGGAACAACAGAAGATCGAGTGATAAAAAGCAGAACTCTTAGGCTCTTTCTGCACTGTGAGGTGTTTGGATTATATCCTGGAATAGCGTTATGCCATCCACATGCTGTTGCAGGCTGAGAAAGGTCTTGCCCAGGGCCTGTCATAGTCTGCACTATGACATAATCTGGAATAAGAGGCCTTTTCGCACATCTATTTGGAACAGATGTAGTGCACAAGGCCTAAGTAACTTCAGGACGCTTTCACCGCTCACACAGAGGAAGGCAGGAATGCGTGTAAACGTGTTCTTGCACGCCTGTGTGCAAATGGCTAAAGTGTTCTGAAGTTGCTTAGCCGGGAAAGGCCAGCCATGGGCGGGGATACGGCCTGCAAGGCTGCCTCCCATTGGGTGCGAGCAACCAAGGGGCAGGCAGCGCTGCCAGACCACTTGCCCTGCTTCATGCTGGCTGTACGGGGCTTGATCGAGCCCTGTGCAGCTGGCACGAAGCTACCTGGGCACCCGGGCACCCATCGCGGGGCCTGGGACAAGGTCCCGATGGGGCAGGACCCCTTCGGAGATCGGATATGAATGTATTTGAATGGGTCTGAATTTTAATACATTCATTTTTTTTCTCCATTTGTATGAATTCAGATATTCAAATATTCGAGTCGAGTCGAATTGAATATCAAAAATTGCATTTGTGAACACCCGAAATATAAACTACTGTATTCTTGATCTGAAGCAAACACCTGCAAATTCTTCAGTGTGCACTGAACTTTGTACATCACCAGTTTTTTATTGTTTTATTTGATAAACTATTATGCGGGGTGTAAAAAAAATCCCAGAATCCCAGTTGGTTTTCTAATGGCAGGGCATGGAAGACAGGACTTCCTGGTCTTTACAGCTTTTCAAGGAAACCCCCATTCGTGAAGATTGAAGCAGGTGCCAGCTAATTTGACTCCTCACCGTTATGAGCATTCTGGGTCTCAGCAACGTCTCCCTACAGGTCTCATTACCTCAGGAAAAAAGTTATAATGGTGCCTTCATTGGAAAGGAGCCCATCCATAATTACTGATGCAGCAGAAAACTGTTAATAAGGACACCTGGGTACACATATAAGAGAAATGGCCCCGGTGTTCAATTTGGAAACATGAAGGGTTTTTTACGCCGAAGTTGGACTGAGACAGAGAGGGCAATCTTGTGCGGGTCCCAGTTCTTTAGAAGACAGATGTTGTACACTTTTATAACTCTCTCCCTTTTTATCTTTATCTTTTTTCTTTTTGCATACATAGTTTGTAGAATTCCTAGGCGTTCTCCGTACTTCTTGGTGATCCAGATTAAGTAGCCCCCCAATCTACATCACGGGCCCCACTGCTACTGGCCTAGCTCTGTCTCTACTGAATGGAGCCAGAGGTCTATTCACACTACAGCCCATAGTGCATGATTAGGCAACTTCTGGGGAGGAGCACATCCAGAAACTTACCTCCATCCAGGTGCATTCCCGATTGGTCACAAGGTGCTGTCATCTTAAAAGCAGTGCCTGGCACAACTGCACATGTGCTGGCAAGTGTCTGCCTCAACAACCCACCATTAACACTTCCAGCCAAGGAAACTGCATCAATAGATTACAGCTAGGAAAATACCAATGACTCATTAAAGACACAAATAAAAGAACTGCCAAATAAATAGCAGAAATAGAAGGGAAACAAGATCTACAAAGACACCAGACACTTCTGACACTTACAAGAGCAAAATCCCCTGAAGATGGATATCACAGCTATATTTGAAAGCTTATGTTCCCAGAAGGAACACGGGACATGGCATAACAACCCTCAAAATCCTACAAATAAGCATTGTATGCAGTTTCAATGAACTCACAACATGGGAGAAACGTGTTTTGATTGGTGGTCTTCCTCAATGACAATGTCATAAGATGCGTGAGAATTAGGCTGACATTTTCTAGCATTCCCAAGTGCAAACGCTAGAACACCTTAGTCTGTTCTGCACTTTTCTTGTCCAATGCAGAAAAGCCTCGCTTTAAGGTGTCTTCTAAAATTAGTCCGAAAAATAAAGAAGCAGAGGTTGAAGATGTCTGGATTCCATTTATGTGGCTTTGTTTGAAGTGGAAGAAGAAGAAGACAATCCAGTTTAGATTTAGATCTCCCTGCAACTTTGCAAATGGTGCGCTAAGAGCTTATGGACAGCAACAAATTATTAGTTCTTTCCCCTTAATTCCATTTCATCATTGCTGACATGGAAGTATTTCTACAACTGTCATCTCAGCCGAAATAACAACTGTCTGTCACAATCATGCAACTCAAAATATGAAATATCACTATTAGCCATCTATGCAGCTCTGGAACTTCCAGTTTATTGTGTTTTATCTTAAAGTGGATGGAGCCAGAATCCTAACCGCTCCCTGAAGATGTTTTGGCTATAAAGCATCTTTTCAGGAATCAAGAGCAGGGACTGTTATTAAGTACAATTTTCATACCGTTGCAAAATATTTTGGAATAAAAAAGCAGCTCTTCTCAAAATCCAAACAATACTGTTTCTTTTATAGTCTCAAAGCACTGGCAATATAAACCTTTTTTTTATCTTCCCAATTATCAGCAAAATGTAATAAAAAGATTGCTGTAGAACTAAATTAGTATTATAAAAAAATGGAAATGAGAGGTGATAAAAGAAAAAAAATAAAAACAACAACACTTCACTATGAAAGAGGAAAGTGTCTCATAAAGGCAAGTAGATTGAAATATAAAACACGTCCATAAAAAGAGAAAGATAATCCAGTATATGTTTATCATTTCCATCACTTATTTCCCGTTGCGACACCCTCCCTTATTTTGGCTGGTTATCGGAGTAACATAGGATGAATCATATTGCGGTGGCTGAATAATTCTTAGGATGTGATCACACAGGGGTATGGATGCACAGAAATATTTATCACATTCAGAATTTGTGCAAATTTCTCTGAATTCAGACATTCAAATTCAAATCAAATGATGGTACATTCAAAGCTTGACATTCAATGGACATCAAAGTGAATGGGATGGAAATTTGCATTTCTGGGAATGAAGTCACTTCAAAGGTGCTAGGCTTCAAATTCACTTCAAATGTTCATTGAAATATAAAATGAATCCAATCTGAATCCATTCTGGAGGTAACTGGGCAGCTTAGGGGTGTGCACAAATGGTTTTTTTTGCATTCAAATTTAAGTCAATCCAAATGTCAAAACATTCAATTGGATTCAAATGTTTAGAATTCAAATGCAACAAAAAAGAATTGGAATTCAATACATTCGAGTCTATTTGTTCAAATGTTAGATCCGTATTTAAAGATACAAATGTCGACAACATTTCTATGTGTTATACGTATCTGTACGCATTTCGTATGCATCCCATATGCATCCCATTTTATTCCATATTATAAGTGCAAATACATACGTATCCGTACATTCGAATCATTCGAATGAATGTTTTGGAACATTCAAAATTCATACAAATGTTTAAATTGGAATGTGTAGACATTCTATTCGAATTCGAATGTCCACATTCAATCAAATTTGATCGAATTTCAAATGTTTAGAACATTTGTGCACATCCCCAGGGCAGCCGCTTTGAAAGCATCAAAGTTTCAACCAAAGGCACAAAAGCTTTTTGTGACGGATTCACAGAGCAAGCTGCAGTCGTGGGATAATTTCCCGGGCATTTTACAGGCTTGATTGACAGGAGGGGAGGACTTCCCACAAAGAGCGCCAAAATTGCACCAATCAGAGCAGCCAGATCTCGCTGTATAAAAGCCAGTGGTCTGGGGCTCTCAGCGTCTTTCTTCTTGCAGTTTCAGCTTGAAGGGGATCATGGAAGGGTTTTGTTTAAACTCTCCAAACTCGTAGGCTTTTTACCCTTGGGGCAGAAGGAAGGGGAGAGGAGGAGGAATCTTGCTTCTCAGAGGGAGGGGGAGATTCAGAGCGTACCTACAGGCAGGCACACAGCAGGGACTGTCAGGCTCAGGGAATGAGGCAGGGCTCCTGGTTGACAGGATTTTACTGCTGGAGTTTATTCTTTATTGTGGGGAGAATCTTCACACTGAACAATATCAGGAATTTTCGTTCAGGTCAAGGGGAGCTGGAGGCAGGAGTTGCTTTTGTTTTGCTTTCAGTGGATTATTATTTAAGAACTGAACTTTATCCTGCTTACTGGTCTTGTTCCTTCTAGCAACACAAAGGGTGCTTCCACATTGGACACTTAATACACATTAAGTACCCATTAAAGACGGATGTCTAAACCCCGTCCACACACAACACACATTAGAGACACTTGCGTCCACATTGGCTCCAGTGCAATGTGTCTCTAATGTGTGTTAAGTGGCCCTTAAACCGGATTATTGGAAGACTACCTTGAAAGTAGTCTTAAAGGGTACTTAATGTGTACTTCTACAGTTAAGACACATCTGTTTCGGATGTGTCTGCACTGTGAAAATGTCCCTAAGCGGGCCCTCCCCTGGCCCGCCATGATTGGCTCCTCCCACCCCCTAGCCCACCCTGGGGAGAGAGAGCGCGATCCCTTCCTTACCTTAACACAACCAGGCCGATTCTGGCTGTGGGGTTCCAGTTTGCTTTGTACCTGCCTGGCTATGTTAAGGTAAGGAGGGGATCACTTGCACTCTCCCCAGGGTGGGCTGGGGGGGGCAGTTAGGTGAAGCTCCCCATGGCTCCAGAAGCCGCGATCTGCAGTTTTTGAGGCAAGGGGTTGCCCTGAGATAGGAGACCTCCGGCTCGCCATGCTCAGCTCCGGAGAAGCCAATCATGGCGGGTCGGGGGAGGGCCTCCAGAGATCCGGATTGAGGTGGGTGCTATGCTTCCACACTACACCCACCTCAAATCCTGATCTAAATCAGTCCTTCCATCACGTGTGCAGATGGAAGGGGTGGTAGTAGATCCGTATCTACTGGATACGGATCTACTTACCACGCATTTCCGAAGTACGGATCTAATAGATCTGTATTTGGGAGGTCCAGTGCGGAAGCACCCAAAGACTCTTATTTAATTTTATCTTTGCTTCTCCTTATTTATTTATTTGCTTGTATATAATAAACAGTGTTTGAATAACACTGTTTATTGAGCTGCTTCAGGAAGGGGGCTTAGATAAGAGACTTTGAAGCAGGATGCCTGCAGGGGGTATAGTCCAGTTGATCTACTGACCACAGATCATTGGCAGGAAGTTGGGCCATGGTGCTTGATGGCCGCTTTCCAGGCTGTATGACTTTACTAAGTACGAGTCCAAAGAGGGGGGGTTAGGTTCGAGTCACCACACTTTGGTTCACATGCATAGGTCAGCCTTCAAGTATATCCGATAGGGATATGTATGGAATTCGTATGCATTCGTGTGGGATTTGTATGGGATTCATATGGGATTGAACATTTGTATTGACTTTTCTTGAATTTAAGCCACAGTCTAGCTCTGCAGCTGATGTCCGGGGGCCCTGGGGAACAGCATGGAGCAGGAGAGTGAACTGCTGCCCAGGAGGCAACAGTGTAGCTGCTCCCGATGGAGGCAACTATAGGCTGCCGATGCAGGAATAGCAGCTCTAAAGAGCCACTACGATGGTCAGTCTGGGATCCCTGCCCTTCTTAGCCCACCAGGTGTGTGATGGTGGACGATCAGCCGCGATGTTAAATAACCACTCATTAGGCAGGGTGCAGGCAGAAAGACAAAGAGTTTAATTTTCCCGGGTTTAAATACAGCAGTCAATAGGGGTATGGAGGAAATGATGTAAAGGACAATCCAGGGAGGTGATAGGCGGAGCTGGGTCAGGCAGCCGGATCAGAGGTCTTTGTGATGTCTCATCCTGTGGCCATTGGAAGAGAAGCTGTACGCCGTGTGCTTCCAGACACCATAATGGCCCAGCCTAGTGCATGGAATGGAAAGAGTCCAGCACCCTGGTGGTGTTGAGTGTGTACTACAAGCTTATGGAAACGGGGAAATTCTTGCTCTTTTTACCCTGAGGCTTGAGAAATGGAAGGCTGAAGCCAGGGGAAAAGCTGTGTAGTCCTGAACACAAGAGGTATGTTTTCTGCACACCTCCCATGTTCTGGATCAGGGCCTGCTTTGGTACCCCAGTTTAAACTCCCTGACCGGGATAATGCTCTGAATAATGTGAACAGAGCCTTTCTATGGTGGGCAGAGCCTTACAGGTTCACACTAAGTGGATCGATGAGGACCAAAATATTACTAGGTGGATCCTTACTCCAGAACTAAGGTAATGCAGAAAGAAGTCCTGCACTGACTCTAGAGTAGGGATGTGCAAGAATATTCAAAACATTCGAAATTCAGCCAAATTCGGACATTTGAATTTGAATTGGATGTTTTGATACATTCATATGAAGCTTCGCATGAGATTCAGAAGCTATTTGTATACATTTGTAGGGGATCTGTATGCTAATCATATGCAATCGTATATAGGATCCATATGCTATCCATATGCATGTGCATTGGATTCAGATGGGATTGAACATTCATATTGAATACAGATCCATTGCTATTGGGTGCTAGACCACCCATGGAGACACATTGGGCACTTCCCTTAATCCAGATCTACTAGATCCAGATTAAGGGAAGTATCCATTCCCTAGATCCAGATCTTCTTAGATCCAGATTAAAGGAGCATGGTGGGAAAACACCCAACGTCTCCTAATGTTAATCCAAAGCATCCCAGGTCATCTGGCGTGCCAGCACACTTGTGGTCCACCTTAGATGACCCCCGTCACTGGAAGAAGTGTGAATATTCTCTCCGGTGGCTGGAAAAGGCAAGAAATAAGATGTGTGTGGTGCCCGATTTCATGCACCACCGCTAGTGGACATTGGGGAGCTTCTGGGATAGCAAGAGATGTTTCTGGTGTGGAAACGCCTCCTGCAAGTGTCGATGGCACTTCCCAGAAGCAACTCCAGCATGCACTAGCAGGCCAAGCGCAAATTGGCCTCAGAACAAAGTGAATAAAGTGGCCCAAAATGGCCCACTGAATCAGGAGGCTGTTCCAGAAACCTGGTCCAAACCCACAGGTTCAGATCATGGCGCCACCAGTATAGAGAGGTCTTCGGGATATGCTAATTCACACGTCTGACTTCTGGGTCCCTTTGCCTGCTTCCCTAAGATGTAAGCTCCATTGAATTTAATGGGGCTTCACTTCTGAGCAAATGCATAGCTGGTTACACTGTTCTCAGTTCCTGGGATGGGAGAAATGCAGTCTTGTGTGGCCCACTTGTAAAAAACTGTGGTTAAACAGCACATTTGGGGTCGTAAAGCTGGAGCCCATATTCGGCTCTCTTCACAATGAAGACATAAATGCAGACTTTGCTGCTTTAATTATCTTTTATGTCAGTTGAGGTTATTATTGCTGTTTTAATGTGTGTGTGACGGCTGTAATCCATATTATAAATTTGGTGTTAGCATCCTTGAACATGATCTTCTTTTTAGGGAAAAGCTGTCACAGGGAGTTGAGGGCAGCTGAAGCAAACATTTGCTCTGTTTTTTTAGAAGTAGCCAGCTGGAAATAAAAGGTGAACTCAGATATAGGGCGGGCTAGGGATGGGCATGAATGTTCTAAACATTCAAAACTGGATCAAATTCAATTGAATGTGGACGTTTGAATTCAAATACAATGTCTTCACATTCAAATTTAACAATTCAAAAGAATTTTGAATGTTCTGAAACATTTGTTCGAATGATTCGAAACATTTGAAAGCACAGATAGCTGTGTATTACATAAGTATCTGTACGAATCTCATACGTATCTGTACACATTTGTGCTGATAGTACGGGATGAAAACGGGATGCATACAGAATAAAACGAGATGCGTAAGAAATGCGTACAGATACATATAACACATATGAATGTTGTTGACATTCGTATCCTCAGATTCAAATCTAACATTCGAACAAATTTATTTGAATGCATTCGATTCGAATTGGATTTTGTTGGGTTCAGATTATAAACATTTGAATTGAATTGAATGTTTGGAGATTCAATTCGAATTCGAATGCAAAAATAAATCCATGCACTTCACTAGGGTGGGCAAGTCATTTTGCTGTGCCCCATCACCATGAGCGCACACGCACCATAGCCCACCTTGATGGGACACTACAGAATGACAGGCTGTGTCCAGTGTACTGGTGTACTGGATTTCCCAATGCTTCTCACAAACTGACCTTCAGGTGTATTTCCTGGGTCCCCAAGGGCCCTCCAGATGCTTTGGCAGGGGAAGAAATGGAGCGTGACTGCACTAGAGACCTGAGAAAGGCAGATTCACCATGTAATGGATATGCAGCCATTGGGTTGGAGCTGGAAGCCAGAGCATCAAGAGACATTATGTTTGCTGCATTTGTTTCCTATCCTATGCCACGGGTGTGTTCACACATGCACTTTCAGACATCCCTGGGGTGATGTTTAGACCCGAGGGGCAAACATAAAAGATGGAGGAATGTTTCACTTTGACTCCAAGCCTTTGTCCTTTCCGCAGACACAAAATAATAACTCTCAGGGTGAGCTGGAACAATTTGGGTGAAATGGGGTGGGAGGCTGGTGCTTTCAAGCCAATCCCAGCCTGGAAAAGCCTCTATCCAATCAAAGTCCAGGGAAAATGCACCCATGGCAGCCAGTGGGAGTGACCAGGGAAGGCAATGATGGAGGAATAGAAACAAGGTAGAAGAAGAAGAGGAAGAGGAAGAAGTAGAGCTGACTTTTCTACTCCACTTTTCTCACCCATTTAAGGGGACTCAAAGCAACCGAGAAACATTCTGTCCTTCTCCCCACAACAGAATGCCCTGTGAGGTAGGTGAGACTGTGAGAACTCAGAAGAGAGCTGTGACTAGCCCAGGGTCACCCAGCTGGCTTTGTAGGGGAGGGCAGAATCAAACTCTGTATTCCCAGATAAGCCAGTTGGCTTCATGGAGGAAGAGGAGAGTTGATTTTTCTACCCTGCTTTTCTCACTCTTAAAGGGACTCCAAGCGGCTGACAAACATTCTGTTCTTCTCCCCACCACCTACACCTTGTGAGGTAGGTGGGCCAGTGAGAGCTCAGAAGAGAGCTGTGACTAGCCCAGGGTCACCCAGCTGGCTTTGTAGGGGAGGGCAGAATCAAACTCTGTATTCCCAGATAAGAGTCTGACTCCCTGACCACTAGACCAAACTGTCACTCAAACTGTGATACAGGGTTCCCCCCCCCCGTGTCCACAGTTGGGGTGATCCTGTGTACACGAGCACCCCCAAAATGTGCATCCTGATCACACCCCAAGCAGCCTCAAGGTAAGTTATATTATTTAAGAACCATTGAAAATATGCTTAATTAAAGAATGGGAAGAAGAAGCTACAAACCAATTGCATACTCCCTCATTACAAATGCCAAATGAAGACGGTTTCCCTCACAATTCACCCAAATATATAGCACCTTCTCCTGGGTCCATGACTGATAAATATAATGATCAGCAGTAACTGGACTTGCAGAATCCCTCGAAACACCTGGAATAGGTTTGCAGGAGTTGTAGACATTCTGCTTGCTCCTCTGGGCAACCAAGGTCCCTGACAATGAATTTAGTTTGTCAGCAGTTCAAAGGAGCTGGTATAAATATGCATTAAAAACATATAATCTTTAAATCACTTATTTCCAAAGCAAAATCTATGCCTCCTAGGGAGCTGTGGGGGAGGAAGTTCTAGATGGCAGATTGACAGCACGAAGAAAAAGAAAAGGGAACTGACTTTTTATGTGAAGCGTAGCAGAGAAATGCATTACATGAGTAAAATAATTACAGCTTACGAACAAGAAATCTGATTAGTTGTAAATATGCACGATAAAACATTACTAAATGAACTGCAAATAATGCAAGAGCAAAATTATTTCAGATGAAAAGGGGTGAGGGATCACAATGAAAAGATTCAGAGTCTGTGCCAATATCATTCCAATTTCATGAAAGAATACAGTACCTGTTGAATTGTCTAAAGAAACTGTTAGGCCTAGTTTCTGGCATGCCCAAGAAAGGCCCTGAAGGCATGTTTGTGGAAAGCAAAGTTGAGAGAAAAGGCCCTTGTGGAAGGAAAACTGAACAACAAAGGGAACTGTGGTGAGTTAAACTCCAGACTGGAAACACGGTGTGAATGTGGGAAGGTGTACATAGGAATGACATCACACACAATAGATAAAAGGGAACGTGAACATCAAAGAAATGTGCATCTCATGTAGTTGGACAAATTGGAAATAGTGCAACATGCATGGTCAGAAAACCACATGATCTTATTTGAACAAATAGAAACCACAGCCAAAGAATAGAGAGGGCACTGAAATACAACAACACCTCCACAACTTCAACTGGGAGCAAGGCCTGTTTCTCAGCAGTATCTGGAAGCCATTGTATAAAAACAAGCAAAACAGAGATTCACACCTGAGTTCTGCAAGCACAAAAGCCACCAGTCACTCACCCCCAGGGATTACACCTATGCACAGTAAACAAGTTAGCCCCAATGACCCGCTATTAACACCTTCACTCAAGGAAACAATGCCAACAGGGTGCAGCCAGGGAAAGACCAATGACTCATTAGCAACTCAAACAAAGGAAGAGCTGACAAATAACCAGCAGTCATCTATAAGAAAAGGAACAAGATCTAGTAAGACACCAGTCACCCTTGCCTTGGCAAAGAGTGAAGAACTCTGAAGATGGACATTGCAGCTATATCCGAAAGTTTAGGTTCTCAGAAGAAGGAATGTGGAACATGGCATAACAGCCCAAAAACTTCTACAAATTAGACAGTTCTCTATTATTCATGGTTTGAGTGTCAGTGAGTTTTGTGTACCCACAATGTGTTGTTATGTAGTGCCTTGGTACCTCCAACATGGATATTTGCAAGTTGGCATCAGAGACTAGGCACCTTTCCTCACTTGGCCTGATTCTAGAATATATCCCAGAATAGGGACATGCACGAAACCCATTTCCCACATTCGATTTGGTACAAATTGAATGTGCGAAAATTGGGCTTTGGCCGAATCCCATGGTGCATGAAATGAGAGCAACCTCCACTCAGTGTTTGCTGAGGGACTGAACAGATCACATGAAACACATTTCCCCATACAAAGCTCTCTGAGTAAAGTCCTATTTGGGTGTTTTTCCACTGTCACTAAGTACCCATTGAAGCACACATTAAGGACCCATTTGGCTGAGAGCCGGATGACCCCATTTCCACCACCGACCCCATTAGGGACACATTTGTTTCCACCACAGCTAGGGAAATCTGGATCATATGGGTCCTTCAGGATCTAGAATTAAAGGGGTTTACAGTGGGGTCTTCAGCCTTAAAATCTGGATTGTAGGGAGCCTGTTTCCACTATAATCCAGCAATGGACTCGGGGGGGGCACCCATGGGGGGTGGTGCCCCAAAGTCAAGACTTCAGAGTCCCTCCGGAGTCCCTCCAAAATCCCTCCAAAGACAGCGCTGAAGTCCCTTCAAAGGCAACTTCGGAGACTAATGCAGGCTCTAAAGAGAAACCCCTTGTGAGAGCAATGCAGCTGTCAAAGGCTGCAAAGCTCTGAAGAGTGTTTGAAGTTAGGGGCAGATCGCAGGAAAGGCTGGGCAGCAGAGGATGTGTGGCCAGGGGGTCCTTGCAAGAGCAGTGGTTCCCCCGGGGATCATGATTTTGCTCCCTTTCCCAGGCAAGCCGGTTGTTTGCCTCAAAAGGGGAGTAAAAGAAAGGGAGTAAGGGAGTGCAGAGGCTTGAGTTTTCTCTCTCAGGGAGGTAATCTTATTGCCCCCCAGGAAGAGAGAAATTTCAAGCCTCTGCAACCCCTTGGAGCTGTCTGTTAATCACCTCCTTGCCTGGAGACAGACTCATTCAAGTGGAAAGAGGTGCATAATTAATGAGCTCCTTGCTAGCTCCTCCTCTTGCCCCATAATTCGCGTCTGTTTTAAAAAATCTTCCCTTCTCTTTACAGCCCCTATACTCACCTGACAGTTGCCCAGCTGGGTAACTGGCAACTGGAGTGTAAGGGCTGTAAAGCGCAGGGAAGATTTTTAAAAATAGATTCCAGAGCCCTTAAAAACAGACAGGCTCTCCTGTCTGTTTTTAGAAATCTTCCCTTTCTTCACTTTCCCCTTTGCCGCATTGTCAGCCACCGACTCTTCACCCAGCTCCGTCCTGGGTGCTTTTGGTGCTGCCTAACTTCAAAGACCCTTCAGAGCCTTTGCAGCTTTTGGAGCCTGCGCTAATCTCCGAAGTTGCCTTTGGAGGGACTTTGGAGCTGTTGCTAATCTCTGAAGGGAACTTTGGAGATTGCACCCCCAGTCTCCAAAACACCTGGGGTGATAGGCAGACCCCTTGTGGATCCATCCGGATTCGCTACATGGGTGCTCCGGTGTTTCCACAGCAGGCAGGCTAGCACACATTGCTATTGGGTGCTAGACCACCCGTGGAAACACATTGGGTACTTCCCTTAATCTGGATATACTATATCCAGATTAAGGGAAGGATCCATTTGTTAGATCCGGATCTTCTTAGATCCAGATTAAAGGAGCATGGTGGGGGGAAAAAAACTCTTTGTCTTCGTACCATTTGTTTGTTTTTTTTACTTGAATGCATGGGAAGTCTTTGCCGAAATATCAGAAAACATGTAGAAATTTCAGCTCCTTGGCCTCGCTCTTCAGTCTCCAAGGGTACGAGCAATGGATGCATTTATCAAATTAGTTTCTGCCAAAATACTGGTACAATGTCCTTCATTATTCACCAGGGTCGCGAACCTTGAAAACCTCATAAATTTCAAATCTGCAAAAATTAAATCATTTTGCCTATGGGAAAATAGGGTTTAGCAGAACTTTGCATTAGCGCCATAAGTAGGAACAACTAGTAAGTTGTTCCTAGTTTCCCCAAAGGCTATAAGAGTTATGGGGTGTTTTTCCACTGTCAAAAAGTACCCATTTTGCACCCATTTAGGACCCATTTGGGATGATCCCATTTCCACCACGGCACCCATTTGGGACCCGATTGTTTCCACTGCCGTGGGGGAAATCCAGATCAAATGGGTACTTTCAGCCCTTTAAACTGGATTTTCTGTAGACCACATTAATGGGGTCTACACTGGGGTCTTCTGCCAGAAAATCCGGATTAAAGGGAGCCTGTTCCCACTGCAAACAGGCAATGGGGTCCAAAGGAGGCTAGGGGGAGGGGATGCACCCATTGGGCCCCCCCTAAACCTGGGCTCCTAAGTCACTTCGGAGTCACTTCAGAGTCACTTCGAAGTCACTTCGGAGTCACTTCGGAGTCTGTGCAAAATAGCTTCAGAGTGCCTCTGAAGTCTGTGCTGATCTTCAGAGTGAACTTCAAAGTGACTCCGAAGTCATTTTGAAGTACATTCCAAAGATCAGCACAGACTTCAAAGGCACTCCGGAGCTATTCTGCACAGACTCCGAAGTGACCCCGAAGTGACTTTGAAATTACTTCGAAGACTGCCCCCCCCCCCGCCCCCCGAAACACCTGGGGTAACGGATCGACCCCTTGTGGGTCGATCCAGATTCCCCACATGGGTGCAAAGCTGTTTCCACAGCAGGGGTGTTAGCACCCATTGCTAATGGGTGCTACACCTCCCGTGGAAACACATTGGGTGCTTCCCTTAATCCGGATCTACCCATTCCTTAGATCCAGATTTTCTCTAGATCCGGATCTAAGGGCTGCAGTAGAAAAACACCCATGGACTGTATTTGCTGAGATAAGGGCCCTTTCTGCTGCACCTGGTAAGTTCCAGCTCATGACTCGGGAGTGTTGGATTGCTCGTGGTGCCTGATTTCATACACCACAACTAGTTTGTGATTAGTTAACATCTGGGCAGGCAGGGGGTGTATGTAATCTGTAAACAAGGGATGTGCACAGGTATTTGAGATATTCATTTTTGATCAAATTCGGATGAATCTGGACATTTGAATTCAAGATGCAGAAAGGGGCAACCAGAATGATTAAGGGTCCGGAACACCTCCCTTACGAAACCAGGCTGCAACATCTAGGCCTCTTCAGTCTGGAGAGACGGCGTTTAAGAGGGGACCTGACTGAAGTACATAAAATTATGCACGGTATAGAAAAGGTGGATAGAGGAAACTTCTTTTCTCTATCACACAACACTAGAACGAGGGGGCACTCTGTGAAGTTGATGGGTAGGGGAGTCGGATCTGTCAAGGGAAAGTACTTCTTTACCCAGAGGGTCATTGGTTTATGAAATTTGCTGCCGGAAGAGGTGGTGACAGCTACCAGTCTAGATGGCTTTAAGGAAAGGTTAGACAAATTTATGGACGACAGATGTGTCAATGGCTACTAGAACGAATGCCTAGGTGCATCTTTCAGGCTGGGGGGTGGGTGGGTAGCGGGGAACCAGGGCGCTTCTAAGGCCATTTGCTGGGATTCAAGAGTAGGAATAGGTTTGTCCTTGTCTCTACTTGAGATGCCCATGAGCATTTGGTGGCCCACTTTGTGTGACAGGATGCTGGACTAGATGGGCTGTGGCCTGATCCAGCAGGACTTCTCTTATGTTCTTATGTTCTTATGTTCTTAAGTAATTAGGACAGCTCTAGTATGGGCAGGGACGCTTCTAGTCTGTAGCAGCCTGAGGAGAGTGTGTATGCTCTTTACCAGAGCTGTCCTAATTGCATACCAGAGGCCTAAGTGTGAATAGGCCTCAGATTTGTGGAAATGAGGCAGTTCCTCCTTGACCAACGGATTCATTTAAAAGTTAGAGGAGGGAAAGAAAGGGAGATTGGTTGTTGAGGTTGGCATGGACCCTGGAGCAAAAGGTGTCTCCTTTTGGGCAATGAGTAAGTCTGAGGCATTCGGAGGTGTTCACAAGGCAGGTAGGTGGTCAAGGGAACCAAAGACGCAGTGGATAATCCATAGGTGCAGGGCCATTTTCAGCATCCTAGAAAGAACGAGTGAGGATTTCCCCTCAGTTCCACCTCACCCTGTCCTAACGTCTCATCTGCTTAGAAGAAGGGAAGTGCTTTTAATCAAGTCCCATAAAATTAATTTTACCAGCCTTTGCTTTTCTCCTAGGGGGGAAAGGTGAAAACGCGAGGTGGAGCCCAGCAAGGAAGTCCTGTCCTCCTGTTGTGCTTCCTCAAAGGCAGACCTAATTAATTCTAGCTGCTTAATTGTCGCTTCCTCCTGCCCTGATCCATGTCAAAGCCCAGTCACTTTGGTTGGCACAGTAATTATTTCTGAGTTAACAGGAAGGAGAAGAGTTTACTCCAGACATCGAGGCCTGGAGGTTTAGAAACTGAACCATGGGAAGACAGCCACCAATTATTTTTGTGTTGGTATGGCTGGAATTAGCTGGGCTGACAATGTCCTTTGAAGAATTGCAGCTGGGAACCTACCTTAGTGGGATTTCCATTCTTCTTTGTATTCTTCAGTGTGAAGTGAATGGGGGAATGAAAGTGTTTGCATCCCTAATGAGATCATTAAGATCTTCACAGGAGACCCTGCTGCAGGTATCATAAACTAGAGCAAGTCCAAAGGAGGGCTACCAAAATGGTTAGTGGTCTGGAAATCATGTCCTACGAGGAACGGTTGAATGATCTAGGAATGTTTAGCTTACAGAAAAGAAGACCTAAAGGAAACATGATAGCAGTCTTCAAGTATCTGAAGGGCTGTCACAGTGCAGAGGGATTGTCCCTATTCTCACTTAATCAAGATGGGAGGACTAGAAACAATGGTATCAAACTTCAAGGGAGTCAACACAGATTAGATATTAGGAAAAACTTCCTGACAATGAGGGTGATCAGTCAGTGGAATAGGTTGCCTCGGGAGGTAGTGAGTTCTCCTCCAAGCAGAGGCTGGACCTACATCAGTCTGGGATGGTTTAGGAAATCCTGCATTGAGCAGGGGGTTAGACTCCATGACCCTACAGGTCCCTTCCAGCTCTATGATTCAATGATTCTGTGATTCTAAGATTCTATGATTACTGGGTGGCATCCCACGGCTTTCCACAGTAAGGCCTTTTTTGAAGTTGTTCCCACCATCTGAAGCAGTCTTCATCCCTGGTTTTTGGTTGCCAACAGGAGACCCACCTTTTCACGCCAGTCTTTCCAGGGCAGTTCATCCTGCTCTCCCAAGAAGATGTGTTATTGAATTCTCTGAACAAAAGTAAGATGCAACATGGGCAAGTCTAAGTGATGGGGCCACCATCAGGTCACCCATATTGACCCATTTTTTCCACCTGGGGATGTAGGCTAGATCTTGTCCTTGGGTGTAGTAACCACAAAGTTGCTCAGCCCCCCCCCCCCAGCTTCATTTTCAGCCCCTCACCTTATAGCTCTTTCGCTGGTTAGATACAAGCCTCAGAATAAAAGTACCAGGAAATCTCCTTCTCCATAGACTTACATTATACACTCAGCACTGTCCAAGGTGCTGATCTCTTTAAACTCCGTGCTACCTTAATGGAGTCCTCAACCACTTGGAGTTTTAAAAGTACAGCTGCCCTTCTCTTCCAACTGATTTTCCCCGCGGATGACCATAGGATGTGACATCACCAGGGACATCTGACCTGCCTGCTCACCAGCCTTCATCCAGTCACCTCCCCAGTTGTTGACTCAATGTCATTTCCCCCACACCCCTTCTTTGGCTGTACAAAAAACCCTGGCAAGAATAAAAAGCTCTCTTGATTTCCTCCTGACTGCTGTCTCCAGACTCTTCATTTCCCTCCCTCATTTTCTAGCCTAATCGGGTCAGCCATAACACACAGTTGGTCTCTAGAATCGCCCCGGTCAAAACTTGTGTAAATCTTTTGGAACAAAGCCAGTGAATTAGAATCACAGAAGCACCCCAGCTGTTGCCAAGAACTTCCCTAAGCCAAGTGGTCAATCACATATCTGGGATGTGATACTTGGGTGCAACCAGATACTCTTGGTAAACAGAGAATTCCATCACCTTTTGTCTTTCGAAAAGCACTTCCGTTTCTCATCTGCTTAGCTTAGCTGGGGCACAGGAATATATGAAGGGCATCACAAGTCTCCAGCCATGTCTTTTCAGAAGGGAAGGTGCCTGATAAAATATAGTGTATGACAATTGCTACTGCTTTGGGAAATAGGGTGTGTGAAAAAATATTAAGTGAGCCCAATGCGATGGTGACGTGATGAGATCTTACATGACAGCTAAATCTTCTGTTCATTCCAGGATGGCTTCATTCATTTTGTATGGTCCCCTGGGTTTCTAATGCCTGTTAGTCTCAAGAGTATTTGGGGAACTTTAGAGGCTGAGGACTTTATGCACAGAAGACTTCATTCAAAGGGGCTGAAAACTGATGGGCTGGGTTCCATCTCTACCCTTCTGCACACACAAATACTTCTTTTAAACAGAGGTTGAGAGACAAAAATTGCCAGTGCCATCTACTGGTGATAAAATAGAGTGCTGGCATTTGTTTCATGCTGTATCTGAACGGGCCATGAAAGATAAGGAGCTGCTAGTGAAAGCACAGTCTTTGATCATTATTTAAGGGTGCGATCAGACAGGGCTTTTTTTCAATCACCCCTTAAAGAAAAAGTGTCCCTCCCATAGACACGTTAGAAAGGGATTCAGTCAACTCATGCTCTTTTGGTGAGCCAGTTTGGTCTAGTGGTTAGGGAGTCAGACTCTTTTCTGGGACTACCGGGTTCAATTCCGTGCCCCACCCCCACCCCCAATGAAACCAGCTGGGTGACCTTGGGCTAGCCACAGCCCCACCCACCTCACAGGGTGTTCTGTTGTAGGGAGATGAACAGAAGGTTTGTCAGCTACTTTGAGTCCCCTTGAATGGGTGAGAAAAGCAGGGTAGAAAAGCCAACTCTTCTTCAACTCTACTTCTTCTTTGTTTGCTTCCAGGTCTAACAATGGCCCTTCCAGATTAGAGGATTGAATCCACAGTTATATTAAAAAAATTGCAGCTTACCTGAAGGGCTTCTCCTTGAGATCTCAGTGCACGTGCAGGTCAATATGGGAGAGGGCACTCTTTCAGATACCCAGGAGCCAGTCCATTTAAGGCTTCAAATGTTAGTGCCAACACCTTCACCCAGAGGGTCATTGGTCTATGGAATTCACTCCCAGATGAAGTGGCAACAGAAACCAGCCCCTTTGATGACGTTACGGAAGGGTTAGACAAATTCATGGATGACAGGTGTATCTATGGCTTCTAGAGTGGATGTATAGGTACTTCCCCCAGGCTAATGAGATGGACAGGAAGCATTTAAAGAACATTTGTAGGTAGTCAAGAACAAGTTAAGGCTTTGCCTTTGGTCTTCTGCTTGAGAATGCCCAGAAGCACTTGGTGGGCCACTGTGCGAGACAGGAGGCTGAACTAGATGGGCTGTGGCCTGATCCAGCAGGGCTCCTCTTAGGTCCTTATTTTCTTTGTAATATTACTTGCATTGTTGGAGGTTCTCTGAATAATTTTTCTTCCTGAGGAGCTTGCAAGCATTACTTTGACACTTTCCACATGAGCCAGAGCAGCCCATGTAGTGTGGAAAGGGTCTTGGATGTCAGATACAATCCTTCTGAATGAGATCCATTTGACAAGCAATGAGCATATTGGTTCATAATTAACCTGCCTTCAAACACCTTACCACCATTATTCAAAAAGGAATTCTGAATCCTTTTCTGTTGTGGTCCCTAGTCTCTGGATCAGCCTCCCTCCTGATGCTCACCAGGTTGGTGCCTACATTGTATAGTTTTTGGTGCCTGGTGAAAGCATCGCTTTCTACCCAGGCTTTTGCTCCAGTTTGGTCTAATGGTTAGGGAGCCAGTTATATCTTGGTATATCTGGGAATACCAAGTTTGATCCTGCACTCCTCCACAAAGACAGCTGGGTGACCTTGGGTTGGTCACAGCTCCCTTCTGAGCTCTCACAGAGTGTCCCATGTTGGGGAGAAGAACAGAAGCTTTGTCAGCCCCTTTGAGTTCCCTTAAATGGGTGTGAAAAGTGGGGTAGAAACTCTCCTCCTCCTCAAACTGAGCCAGTTTGGTCTAGTGGTCAGGGAACTAGACTCTTATCTTGGAATACCAGGTTCGATTCCGCCCTCCCCCATGAAGCCAGCTGGGTGACCTTGGGCTAGTCACAGCTCTCTTCTGAGCTCTCACAGCCCCACCTACTTTACAGGGTGTTCTGTTGGGGGGAGAAGGATAGGAAAGCTTTGTCAGCCACTTTGAGTCCCCTTGAATGGTTAGAAAAGTGGGGTAGAAAAGCCAACTCTTCTTCTTCTTCTTCTTCTTCTTCTTCTTCTTCTTCTTCTTCTTCTTCTTCTTCTTCTTCTTCTTCTTCTTCTTCCTCCTCCTCCTCCTCCTTCAACAGTTTTCCCAGGGTGCTGTCCTGTTAGGGTTGGTGTGGGAAGGAGGGTAGGGGTGAGAGGAAGGGGTTATATTTTAAATTATGTTTTACCATTTGATATGTTTTAATCTAATGGTAGCCCACCCTGGGACCACTCACTGAAGGGCGGGATATAAATTTTCTAAATAAATAAATACTAAATAAATCCTTTCACAATTGTTAAGTATTTTTCCACAACAGGCCTTGAAAGTGAACATTCAGTTGCTATCTGAGCTGAATGGAAGTGGAGCTACCTAGTCCTGGGCAAGAGACAATATGCGTGGGCCATCATTTTTGCTGTTATCTCTCTCTCTCTCTCTCTTTTTTTTTTTGAAATGTGTATCTTCACCTTCCATCAGTTGTGGTGCAGGGAACAGCTATTTCCTTTGCCTCAGATCCATTTAAGACATCAATTTGCATACATAATTTGATGTTCAGGCAGTTGTAATGGTGATGTAATTCGGAAGAGCATATGGCTGCCAGAAAATGAGTAATGGTGTTAAGAAAGGAGAGAGTCTGGAACTGGGCTAGTGTTAGTAAGTATTGCCAAACAGATGCATTCTCTAAGAACATTAGTATTACCTAAATATCTAATCCAGTTGTGGACACGTGCAGCAGTTTATAGCTTAGCTCCTCCTCAATTAGTGGGTAAAGACTGCTTCTGCATGCTGTACATGTCCAGGTCAAATAACCCAGTCCACCCATAGACCATGCCAAGGGCTGTCTGCATTGCAGATGATCCACCCAGACCCATCGATGGAGACAAAGGCTGCACCTCCATGCTGGCCGTTTGGCACTCTTTGGGCACTGTTTGGGCATGCATGGGCTGGGCATGGGAGCAGGAACGCGTCTTGGGCATCCCCATGACATTCCCAGCAACGTGGGACAGGTACTGGTTGGGCATGGATGGGAGCATCCCCATGAGAACCGTGCTGAACCCTGGTACGGTGGAGCAGCGCCCCCTCCTCTTCACCCCCTCTCTCCTCATTGGAAGCTGGATTGATGTCAGCCCACCCCTGTGCCACATCCCCCCCCCTCCCTTAGCAGCACTGACAGACAGGACGGGGGTGGGAGGCACAGAAACAAACTAAAATAAAGCTTCATTCATAATAATAACTATTTTAAAAATTTAAAGCACTGAAAGCCGCTACGAGGTTTAGCAGCAATAGGCGCTTGAGCTCCACCAGGGACCATGAGGATGGCCGTCAACTTTAAAAGGCAGAATATCAAGCCTTTATTTAAGATCACCTTGCAGATCGGGGAAATGGGGGTTGCAATCGGAACAGAAATCAAGCCATTATGCAGCCTGCCTTGGCATTCTTGAAATGGGGTTGGAATTGCCTCCGTGGAAATGGCAGAAAATTTTTAAAAAACTAAGCCGTTCTACAGCCTGCCTTTGCGACGGCATTTTAAAAAGTCAGCAGCTGCAATCTTCAATGGACAGGGCAGGGACAGCAACCACACCCCACACCCCAATCTTCTCCCCGTTAGCCCATGATTATCCCCATGTGCATTCCCGGCTCGCTGAGCAATGCGTGCTGGTCCCCCAAACCGTGCCAAGACTTCTTTTTGCAGGTATCAAATTTGGCGCCCTTCTGGCACGGTTTGGGGGGATTTGGTACACTTTTCGTGGACCAAATCCAAAACACATGGGGATGAACCTTGCCAATCCCGTGTTTGGAACCTCACCAAACTTGCATGGGGACATGGCCAAAGTTCTTGCTTTCTATAGCTTCCAGCTAGGGCTGTTTTGGTCAGGGGACCAGAAGAGTTACAGTTGCAGGACACTAATGGGTGCCTACAATGTGCTGCTGGGCTTTTGGCTGTAGTATACTAAGACTGGCTGGTCCAGCAGACCAGCTTGGAAGTCTGTGTTGACTTTTATTTGTAGCAATTCCAAGAGTCTTCTGAGAACCAAAGCGTCAAAAGCGACTGGTGTCTTCCTAGATTTTGGGCATTTTGGCACTTTGCTTCCTGTCCGCTAGACAGGAAAAGTGTATTTCCTACTAATATGTACTAGCATTTGCACTTGGGAATGCTAGCACACGCCAGACTAAGCCCCATGTGCCCTGGAGACTTACGGACATGGGTCTTGGCACTGCCATCTTCTTTACAGAGCCCAGTGTGACAGTGACAGCGACTCTCTCCACACATGCAGTCACATTTGGGGTCATTCAACATGCCAGCATCCTAGTGCGGCACCTTAGATGACTCCTAGCACTGGAAATGGTGCAAATGGTTGTGGAGCTGGATGGAATAGATAAGCTTTGAGTGAAGGTTGGGATGCACATGGTGTACAATTTCATGCACCACCGCTAGTAGACGATAGGGTAACATCTGGGAAAGCAGGAGGCGTTTCTGGGTTGAAAATGCTTCCTGCAAGTGTAGATGCTCCTTACCAGATGTTGCCCTATCACGTACTATGGGGCATGAGAGGCTTTTGAAGAGAAAATGGCTGGTTTTCCTTCTTTCAGCAGCAGCGATTCTTCATATTTCACTTGGTGGCACCCGCCATCCCCTACTGGGTCATAGATGAATCGAACTAGAGCAGCCTCTTCTAAAGCAGCTCCGAGGCTGAATTGCAGGTGAAGATCCTTTGCTGGCCATTTATTGGAGCCAGGTTCTTCCCTCACGTCCGTGCCGTGCAAGCGGCAGCAAAGCTAGAAGCCACAGCAGGTAAGGCTGGCATCTCTCCCCAAGATCCCAAAGCACGGGGAAGTCCGAGGCTCTGTTTAGGCTGCGCACCCCAGTTTCATGCTGGCGGCTGCAGCCAGCAGGATCCAGGCGAGGGTATTTCCAGTGTATAAGGCAACCCCCGACTTTTCAGAAGATTTTTCGGGGTTAAAAAGTCACCTTATACACCAGAATATACGGTATATTATGCAAGGTGTTATCTTCTATTACAGTGATGGTGAACCTTTTGAGCTCGGTGTGTCAAAATTCACAAGAAAACCTAGCTTAACTCAGGTGCCGTGTCACATCAAGAAATATCCATAATTTTGTGATATTTGTGGCTCCGGTAAAAAAGTTATATTTTTGATATATGTATTTTATTAAAAGCAAAAACAAATAATTCTTTACATTAGTGACTTTTGTGGCCAAATCTTCAATTGAAAGTTGGCATTTTGTATCCTTCAAGAACAAGCAAGCACTACATGCCCAGGTGCCAGGGTGGCCATGCGTGTCACCCAAAAGGGCTTGGCGTGTCACTTGTGACACGCGTGTCATAGGTTGGCCATCACCGTTCTATTACCAACAAAAACAATTCCGATATCCGATACGTATCCGATATGTATCCCATAACATATCCACTCCAAAAGCGCCAAATTCGACCTGAAACCATTTTTAATCTGCTCTCGATCCATGTTGAATGCAATCTGGATCCACTGTAGATGTGACCAGCATGGCTACTTTCCCACCTCCCCAGGTTCCTGAATGTTCTGAAGCATTCACACGAATACAAATGTCAATGTACGAATGTCATAGTATTCACTTCGTATATGAATGTACAAATCCATATGAATTTGCATGAATATCAAATGTTATGAATCCCTAGCTCCCAGTATTCCATTTGCAGCATTCTGTGTCCCCCCCCCCCCCAGTGGAATGCTACAAACTGTTCTTTTGGGATATCTGGAGGACGCAGTTTGAGGACCAATCCTGTACAGTATAGTGCAGTATTGGTGACATGCCAAGCTTTTTCGGTGACACACATGGTCACCCTTGCACCTGGGCGTTTAGTGCTTGCTCGTTCTTAAAGTGTGTGAAATACTAACTTTCAATTGAAGATTTCGCAAACGAAATTCAGCAACAAAAGTCACTAATGCAGCACTTCTCAACCTTCCTAATACCGCGACCCCTTAATGGAGTTCCTCGTGTTGTGGAGACCCCCAACCATGGGGGTGGAGCAGCTCGGAAGGGGGGAGGGAAGGGCGATGGAAGACTCATCGCGACCCCTCTGAAAGGGTAGTTCGATCCCCAAAGGGGTCCCGACCCCCAGGTTGAGAACCACTGCATTAATGTAAAGAATTATTCGTTTTTGCTTTTAATAAAATATATATATATCAAAAATATAACTTTTTTACTAGAGGTACAAATATCACAAAATTATGGATATTTCTAGAAGTGACACAGCACCCAAGTTAAGCTAGGTTTTTTTTGCAAATCTTGACACACCGAACTCAAAAGGTTAGCCATCACTGGTATAGTGCAAGGCCTTCTAATTCATTGACACAAGACAGAAAACTAAAAACAACTCATTTTTTAAATGAAATAATAGTGACTTCTTAAAATCTAAATGGAAATTTCTTCTTAAAAGATGTTTATTTATTTATTTATTTATTTATTTTTGTTAGGCCCAGTCTGTGATTTCAGGTTGACAGACTTCTGGAAAGCTAGTTTATTCAGAATACAGGCAGGCAGAAGGTAGATTGGAATCTATTGGAAAACCATTTGGGCTTTGCAATAGATTGCTATGGATTTCTTCTCGCTCCTGATAGTATGAATAAGGGCAGCGTGGTGGAATAAGACTATATGGGTCATTTGTGCAATGTTTTCAATAAATCAAAGCCTGGTTGTGATCTGCAGAAAATTAAAAATGTGTGCAGGGAAAGAGCAATGGATTTGCCACAGTTCAATAGTGAGCAGTGTTCCATGTTTCTCCGACTGTTCCTGTGCATAGTAACACCAATGGCAAAATGTTTCTCACCACCTAACATTTTAACTGATGAAGTAATAATGATCATCCCAGTGTGTTATGAAATATCAAAGCCGACATGTTTGGTATCATGTCGTGTTGCTGTGTTTCTGTTTCTGTTGGTGATGATGATGATGATAACGATGATGCCGACGCCACCACCACCAACAATAATAACAGGCATGACCTTTTCTCCAAAGAAACTGAAAGTTGTTTGATTCTGGTCCTATTGTTGTTAGTGGGGTTTTTAATGCTTGTTTGTCGGTTTGTTGGTCTTAAAAGGCAACAGAAAGAACCTGGGCATGAGTTAGAACAATTAGAACCTAAGAGGAGCCCTGCTGGATTAGGCCACAGCCCATCTGGTCCATCAGAACGTAAGAGGAGCCCTGCTGGATCAGGCCACAGCCCATCTAGTCCATCAGAACCTAAGAGGAGCCCTGCTGGATCAGGCCACAGCTCATCTGGTCCATCAGAACCTAAGAGGAGCCCTGCTGGATCAGGCCACAGCTCATCTGGTCCATCAGAACCTAAGAGGAGCCCTGCTGGATCAGGCCACAGCCCATCTGGTCCATCAGAACATAAGAGGAGCCCTGCTGGATCAGGCCACAGCCCATCCAGTCCATCAGAACCTAAGAGGAGCCCTGCTGGATCAGGCCATAGCCCATCTAGTCCATAAGAACCTCAGAGGAGCCCTGCTGGATCAGGCCACAGCCCATCCAGTTCATAAGAACCTCAGAGGAGCCCTGCTGGATCAGGCCACAGCTCATCTAGTCCATAAGAACCTCAGAGGAGCCCTGCTGGATCAGGCCACAGCCCATCTAGTCCAGCATCATGTCTCATACAGTGGCCAACAATTGCTTCTGAGCAACTCAAGCAGAACACACCCGGCTTTTGATTCCCTGCAAATGGCCTTCGTGGCATCCTGCCAGTCTCCTCAGCTTGGAGGCAGTACTTAGGCATCCATTCTAGTAGCCACGGATAGGCTTGCCCTAACCCTTCTTAAAGGTATCCAAGCTGGTTGTTGTCACCACCCTTTCTGGTATTAAATTCCATGGACTGATGGCCTTCTGGGTGACAGAAACACTTCCCCTTCTCAGTTCTAACTGGCTATCAGGCAGCTCCAGCCATGGGTGGGAAATGTGGGGGGGGGGGGTTGGAAGAAGATGGGGAGCATTATACTTTATTTGATACCCTCCAGTGTTTCAAGGATGCCAGATGGACGGTATTGTGGCTTTGACATTTTGTTATGTTAATATAAGGTTGAAACCAAGCTGCTTTGATGTGAATGGATGGGGAGATGGACATGGGACATTTCTGTGATTGGTACAGGGGAGAAGCTGCTTTTTGCAATTGCAAATCTAGCCTCACTCTGCCCATCAAAGTAAAGGATGACCCTTTCTGCAGTTATGCATAGTAGATCTAAATTTAGATTAGCCCAACTCACTGATCCAAATCACAGGACAGTGTGGTCTAGATCAACACCATCTCCACTAGTGGTGCTGGCACAGGTTGCTCACGCTGTGTGGCGCTGAAGATGGAGTGAACTTCAAGGCCCCACGTCCACACCTCCGTGGGCTAGGAATGAAAGTTCCTAGCCTTTGTGTCGCAGTGTGTGTGTGTGTTTCATCAATACACTATGGTATGCCCGGGTAGTACCAAAACATGGGAGGCATGCTTTCTAGATGCCTCCATGTTCTAGATCAGGCCCACTAGTCTACCAGTTGACCCAACTAATCAGCTCTATCAGTGTTCCAGATTAAAGCCTCCCTTAATCTGGATCACATTCTATCTCATGTAGACAGACCAAACCAGTGGGTGGCATGACCTCATAGGGCCATCCTTATGTCCAGATCTACTGAGGCCTAGAAGTGTACTGCACCAACCTTAATATGGATTGAGAATTCATGATGAATGGCCCAATATCTGATCAACATGAAGAAATTCTTTATTTGTGACCTGAAATTGCCTTTCCTTTATAAGTCTAGATGGCTTTAAGGTAGGGTTAGACAAATTTATGGATAACAGGTACATCAGTGGCTACTAGAATGAATACCTAGGTGCATCTTTCAGGCTGGGGGGGGGAGCGGGGCGCTTCTAAGGCCATTTCCTAGGATTCTAGAGCAGGAATAGGTATGTCCTTGTCTCTGCTTGAGATGCCCATAAGCATTTGGTGGGCCTCTGTGTGCGATGAGATGCTGGACTAGATGGGCTTTGGCCTGATCCAGCAGGGCTTCTTTTAAGTCAAGGTGGAATAGTTCTGGACAACGCAATATATAGTTAAGGGAAAATCCCTCCATATTCTGGATCCCTACTCAACTGACAGGGAATGTGAGCCAGTTTGGTCTAGTGGTTAAGGAGCTGGACTTTTTCTTGGGAATGCCGAGTTTGATTCCACCTTCCTACATGAAGTGAGCTGGGTGACCTTGGGCTAGTCACAGCTCTCTTCTGAGCTCTCACAGCCCCACCTACTTCACAGGGTGTCTGGTGTGGGGAGAACAGAAAGCTTTGTCAGCAGCCTTGAGTCCCCTTAAATGGGTGAGAAAAGTGGTGTAGAAAAGCCAACTCCCCTTCTCCTCCTTTTCTCCTCCTCCTCCTCCTCCTCCTCCTCCTTCTTATCCTATCACTTGGCATTGCTCTAATGCCCACTATCTCCAGTAGGTTTGTCAGAGGGTTCCAGCATTGTACAGATCTGAAAGTGATCTTATTTTCATTCATTGTGGACCAAATTCCACTTCATGTTAGATGCGCATGTGTGCACACACACACACACACAGATCTATAAAAGGCAGAGACTCCTAGTCCAGCAGAAACGGTCGAAGATGCTGCACAAATCGGCACATGATCCAAGTGTCGTAGCCGTGACCCATTCATGAAGCATGAATAGGTGCAGCAAAATGAATCGCCCTGAGCAGGAGGAGGCAGGAGGTGAAACATTTCTTTCCACAGAAAACCACTCCTGGAATTTATTGAGAACAATTTCTCCAGTGTCAAAGCTGTTAATAAATTCCAGACCAACAACTCCAAATTGACTTCAGCCGAGAAGTTATTCCATGGCTAAGAAGAAAGTGAAATGGGTTATTGAACTGGCCATTCACTGGAACTGGACTTGGAATTTATATTTTGAAGAAACCACAAATAATACACTGGATGGTGTATTTGTTACCAGGTTTTTGAACTCTATATTAAGAAGTGTGGTGACTGTGGATTGAGAAACTCGGTGAGTTTCAATAGATGTCAGGCTGATATTGCCTGCAGATCCAGTATAACATGTGTGTGTGTGTGTGTTTATGCATTTCTGGAAACTAACATTTATGCAAACTACATTTATGCGAAACAGTGATATTTCTAAGTATTTGAATCCATCATGAAATGTTTGGAAGCCAATATTCTTGTGTATCTTTAAGATAGCAATAGGGGAGATATTCTTGTAGTGCATTTGTGATTTTGTTAAACTGACCTTTAACTCCAGACACATTATAAAATTGATCTAATTCTTTACAATAATTTAGAGATGATATCCAACATATTTTTTTTTGTAAAAAGCATAAAATCATCTGCCTGTAAATTACATTTTATTTCTGTTTTTTTCCCCCCATCTTGAATCCCTGAAATTATCAGTTTTTCTTACTAGAAGTTCCATAACCAGAGTAAATAATGCTGGAGATAAAGGGCTTCCCTGTTTAGTTGCTCTCTATATACTGAAATTCTACTATATATAGCTACTGTGGTAGTATCATATATTTTCTTAAGAATTTGCAGAATGGTATGGGGGAAATTCATTTGTTCTAATGTATTGAATAATAATATATAATTAAGTGAATCAAATGCTTTAAAGCTATCTAATGAAAGTATATCAAAAGGGAGTGTGTTATGTTTACTGTGGTGAATAACTATTAAACATTATTCTCATTGGGCCTGTTATGAATTTACCAGGCATAAAACCAAAGACTGTGCTATTTATAGAACTAATGAACACAGTGCAGTTTTGGTGGTATTTTTCTGTAAATTTTGCCTGAAAGTAGTAGTAGTAGTAGTAGTAGTAGTAGTAGTAGTAGTAGTAGTAGTAGTAGTAGTAGTAGTAGTAGTAGTAGTAGTAGTAGTAGTAGTAGTATCATCATCATCATACTAGTGATATGGTATCATGCATGCTACAGACCTCTTCAAAGCCTCTTCTTTCCACATGCAGATGTGTGCCAGTTAACCTCCTGCTTAACTGCTGCATCCACATTGGATGAAATATAGACTGGAAAAGGGAACCCAAAATGACAGACCTTTTTTAAAAAAAGTCTACCAGTGGTCTAATGTTACATAAACTGGGGCACAGAGACATGCAAATGTGGTGCATACCTCCATGTTCTAGTTTAACAGAAGACCTCCGTGTTTTGATTTAGCAGGGGAACAAAGCATACAACTGAAATGAATTCCCTATGGGGTCCAAGGCCAAAAATGTTCATTCCCGGCTGCCAGAGGTTGACTCCAAATGTCATGCAAGCTTCAGGGATGGCATGGCGGCTGTCCTGGAACAGCCATCCAAATGTTTGTGGCATTGTTCCAAGGCACGTTGACCTGTCCAGTTGGTGAAGCCATTTTGGAATCTTGCTTCCATATGGCATGCCAGTACACCACAGCTGCCCTGCTTTTTGGCACAAAAATGGTGCTGAAGTAGTCCCCTATGCATTCTCCACTGTAGACTTGATCAGCAACCAGGTGCTGGCTCCCTAAAATGACACAAGAAATAAGCTAGTTCTCCAATGGATGACAGCATAATATGGTAGGGTATGTCTCCAGACAGCTGCTGCCAACAACTGAAAGGGGGGGTCTCTTCTTTATTTAAGTTGTGCAGGTAACATGAGAGCTCAGTCTTCCTTTGGTCATATTGCTGTCAATGTCACATCCTGAGGGGATCTGAGGGGAAGAATTATTTCCCCAATATTTGAAAATGTCTTCTGCTTTATCTGCCTCCTCGACAGGAGAATATGAATCTGAGAAGGGTGAGCCTGAATTTATTCTCATTCCGTCATTGGAGCAGAACCCCTGGCTCCTTGCGTTATAAAGCTGGTAGCCTTTCAAGCCTTACTGGCCACTCTGACCTCATCTTACCTCTGGTAGACAGCACGGGGAATCTTCAGAGTTCCTGGGGTTCCTCTCCACAGCTGGCCCCTCATCGGGCTCTAGAAGCCATGTGGCATTGTCCCCACGTGCACAGGCTCAGTCTGGCTCCCTTCACTCCTCTACCCTTCAAATTGCCATTTCAGGAAAGCTGCTCCGTTCTGGCAGCCCCAGATTGAAGCTTTTAGGCCGCTACTTATTATTGTTCTCCCTTACTGTCTTTCAGAACACGGGTCTGCCTCTGGAGGAGAGGATTTGGAGGACACTGAGGTGGTGCAGCGCAGTATCCTTTCTCCCACCCTCTCCATGAGGCATGAGACGGATTCTCCACACCAATCCTCATCTAGGGCCTGCGTTACCTCAGAGTCATCCCAGCCTAGGCAGGATTGTCGCCCGCTCTTCTGGTCCCCAGCACGAGCCTCCGAATCAAGGAAGGACAGGAGAGAGCATGTTAGCAGGCACAATGTGGGCCATAAAAGGGCAGTTAAGGAAATTGATATTCCCTCCCACCATTCCTCCCACAGCCAGCAGAAGCCCAAGCAGGTTAAAAAGCATAAGAAACACCATAAAAGATGCCATTCATCACCTGACTCTGAGCCCTCTGTTAACACCAAGCTTTTACTACAATTAGCTAAAAACATATCTTAAGCCTCCCAGAGGAAGAGAAAAGGCAGTGGTCCCCTTCTTCAGACTCTTCCTCCAGCTCCACATCCTCTGAGAGTTCTAAGGGCTGTAGTAAGAATAAAGGATGTTTATTCTTACTACATGCAAGAGAATTGGCCCCTTATTCTCAGGCAATATCCAACGCCCAAGACATGTTGGGATCGATGCCAGAGGAGGTTATGGCCTCTCTGAATTGGTGGTGTACCCCTTCAAACTTGAATTTGGGAGTTCCTATTATAAGACCATCGGAAGTAGTCATCCATGCCAATGCTAGGCATTTCGGCTGGGGTGGCACTTGCTACCACTGTTCTGCCAAATCTATTTGAATCTTCAGATCCCAAAAATTGCATTTGTTCACATCCCTAATAGGTACGTCTAAACATGAAACAGAACATCTAAACAGTCAAAACTTAAACAATATTCCTCTTTTACATCGAAACAGAATAATCCAAAGTGTAATACACAAAGATTAAAAGCTAAAAATAATATTACATTCCAACGACTGCATGGGAGGACCTAATATATTGTAATCAATAAATTCCCAATGAAACCTCTATGATATATGGAATAATTCAGTTGAAATGAAAGTGTCTCTAGGGCAAATGGCTTGAAACACGATTCCTTCAATACCTGAAAAACCTTCCCCTTTTCTTTCCTTGAGAATTCATCAGCCCCAAAAATCATTCTTCAAAAAGACAACTTCTCCTTTGGAGTACATCGATTTGTCTGCCAGATGTACGTTCCAAGCTAGGAAGTTCTTCTTCAAAAGCACAATACTCAGATATAATGCAGAATGTTTAAAATGTATGGCCTTGTCAACAAACAATAGTGCAAAATTATACTTACAGAGAAAAGGTTGTAGTCTAAATCTCTCCACATAAATCATAAATACAATGTGTAAAGTGCATCAGTCAATTTAATGTGCAGATTCGATGTATAAAGCTACCCACACCAGGTAGATGCAATTCACACCAACAATCACTATACTTAAAATAGTATAATTGTACTAATGCTGTCAAAATTTATCCAACAGAGAAAATCCAACAGATTAACTATTGCCAGTATAATACTTACAATTTACAGGACTACATGCCAATGTACATTTTCATTTGAAGGTTTCTAAGTTCTCAAATTATAGAATCATAGAAACTTAGAGTTGGAAGGAACCTCTAGAGTCATTGAGTCCAACCCCCTGCTAAATGCATGATTTCCTAAACCATCCCAGACAGACGTAGGTATAGCCTCTGCTTGAAGAACTCCAATGAAGGAGAACCCACTACCTCCCATGGCAACCTCTTCCACTGACTGATTGTCCTTCCTGTCAGGATGTCTTTCCTAATATCTAATCTGTATTGACTCCCTTGAAGTTTCATCCTGTTGTTTCTAGTCCTCCCATTTTGTGCAAGTAAGAATTGGGACGATCCCTCTGCACTGTGACAGCCCTTCAGATACTTGAAGACCACTATCATGTCTCCTCTCAGTCTTCTCTTCTGTAGGCTAAACATTCCTAGATCCTTCACCTTTCTTCATAGGACATGGTTCCTAGACCACTCACCATTTTGGTAGCCCTCCTTTGGACTTGCTTTATTTTGTCAATGTCTTTTTTGAATTGGGGTGCCCAGAACTGTACACAGTACTTTAGATGAGGTCTGACCAAGGTACTGTAGATGATGGGCCAGTTTGTATTTTGGTGATCAGAGGGCCCAGAACACTCTGGGATGGAGCATCCATGCACCACGGTTCCACCTCTGTCCCAGGATGTGCTAGAGGCACTCTGATTGCCAATAGCTGTGGAGCAGTAGAAACCTTACTCCACAGGTGCCACAGGTGCTCTTGGTTAACCTGAAAACACCACATTCACATTACTACCTATCTGGACCTTGTGTGCAGGTGGAGCAGGGTGGGGTGGCCACAGTGGCTGTGGCCACACAATCTTCTGTGATGTCAGAAATCACCAGAGCAATGGCCTGGTGCACCAGGCCATTGCTCTGGTGATTTCTGACATCACAGAAAGATAGGACCATTTGCACTTCACCAAGGCCCAGGTGAAGTCTGGGTGAAGTTTGGGACAAGTTAGTGCTCACAAGGAGGATGCCAGCCACCAGCCCTGATTTTAAGTGCCTTGGGATACTTTCCAACAGTACTTAAGTGTGAAAATGCCCAACATATCCAGAACAATTTGTTAAGTTGAACTGTAGTTGGGTTGGCAACATTTTCTAAACACCTCCACTTTGTCTTCTCTTGTATGTCCTTTACTTATATCATAATAACATAAGAGAACATAAGAGAAGCCTTGCTGGATCAGGCCACAGCCCATCTAGTCCAGTATCCTGTCACACACAGTGGCCCACCAAATGCTCATGGGCATCTCAAGCAGAGACAAGGACAAACCTTTTCCTGCCCTCGAGTCCCAGCAGATGGCCTTAGAAGCGCCCGAGTTCCTCCCCCCAAAAAGAACTTATGTTTTCCAAAGGAACCTTATTTTATGAGTTCTTATACTGCTTCTATGCTTTTATACTTCACTTCCACGAGATGCTGCTGGTGTCATCAGTGCCCCATCCTCCAAGGGTGAAGGGGTCGTCACAATGTCCAGCCAAGCTCAGGCAGGCTACCTGGCCAGGAAAGATGAGGAATGCTTGACACAATCTGCTAGTGAGGAACAATTTTCCACAGCTAACAACCATCAGGGTGGACATGTTTGATTCTGGGCTGCTCTGGGACAGTGGTGGCATCATGATGTGTGGATGCTCCATTCCAGACCATGCAAGGACATTCTGACTGTCTATGTGCAAACAGACCTTATGTTCCTGGATTCTGACCTTTGATTTCCCTGGATGACATTCCTACATCACCTCCTTTGACCTGGAGGTCAACATTTGTCTCAATGTATAGACTCTCTGGTTCCCTGGATTCAAAAATTCATCTCCTTTGTAGCATAAATCACAGACATGACAGTATCTCAAGGGAAACTGGCCCATAGGACACCTTCCTGTGATCCGACCCCATTCCACATTCTGGGTCTTTCCATACTGAAAGGCCCATGGTCAGAAACAAGGGATCTGTCCAACTAAGCTCACTGGTTTAGACCACAGAAAGGTATGGGCTAGAATAGTTTCTCACCTTGCAGCTACTGGGGGATACATTTTGGTCATGAGTTTTGGTGTACACTAGGGATGTGCTTGAATGGATTCTTTTTTGCATTAATTTTGAATCAAATATAAGAAAATTTGTATTTGTTTGAATAGATCCCATTCAATGTGGTAGGATTCTGTTCAATACAAATGTATACATATCCAATACGTATCTGATATGCATTCCATATTTGCTCTGAAAGGGTCCAATCTGCCCTGAATCCACTTTGAATCTGCTCTCAAACCATGTTGAGTTCACTCTGGATCTGTCGCAGATGTGACTGGCCCATCTGTGTTCCCACCTCCCAGGTTCCTGAATGTTCCGAAGCTTCATACAAATGTTCCAGAACATTTCTATTTGTACAAACGTCATAACATTCGATTCATATATGAATGTCTGAATTTGTACAAATTTGTACAAATATCGAATGTTACAAATATCCATGCGCATCCGTGCGCATCCAAAAATGCTGTCTGCATGGTACACCCCCTTCTTCAGGGTCAAGGTCCATTGTCCCAGAAACCAACCAGTGCAGGAAGGCCCTCTGTTTATACGTAGAACCAGGGAGGTTTGAGTGGACTATATAATCTTTTATATTTTTATTCCATCTTTATGCAAAAATGGGTATTTGTTTACATTTTGGAATAGTCTGCAATAGATGCCAATGTTCTAAGATAATTTCCCTAATTTTGCATTTATGGGGACCAAATATTAAAAGTGTTATTGTCTCTGGTGGCTTCTGTCTTGAAAAGTGTTTTAATATTGTTAAGTAATTCTGTCCTTTTGATAGTAGATACTCCACTAGTATTCTCCACAATAATTTTCTTAAGGTAACCTCTTGCCATAAATTTTTGATACCAAGCCTCCCAGGTTTTGCTATAATCTGTTGGATCACGGCAGTTCCATTTTTAATTTTCACTAGCTATAGAAGAGGCAGGCTTCTTCTCAAAGGGTACAAGATAGCAATTCTCATAAAGAAACATGGAAGTAGCAGCTATGAATTTCCTATAGATGCCTGAATGCATCATTCAATAATTAAGTCTGATACACACACATGGAAATGTCCTAATTGCTATAATGAATTTCAAACTTTGCATTTATAGATGTTTTCTGTTTACTATTGTTCATACAACGTGTATAAGATATAATATTGAGGATCGAGAGGATGGAGCTTTAGCGACATGAGAGCCTTCACCTATCCTTTATGTACTTACGTAGATCTCATTTATAAGTTGGATTTGCAAAGTTATTTATCTTCCTTTACCTCTACTTACTTCCTATATTAATAGGAGGGAAACCATTGTTCACACAGCAGAGGTCTCTGGGCAGGTAACAACCTTAAAACAACAGATTAAAAACATAATATACATTAAAAGACTTCAAAAATTCAACAAATCTAAAACAATACACCACATGTTTGAAATGATAGTGTCTGTCCTGGGGGGGGGGGATATAATTAGCTCAGCCAAGGGCCAGGGCAAAAAGGTGCATCTTCACCGCCTTCCTAAATATATATAAGGAAGGGGCATGATGCAGCTCAAGGGGGAGGCTATTCCATAATTTGGGGGCCATCACAGAAAAGGCTCTCTCCCGGATGCCCATCAGACCCACTATTGAAGGTGGTGGGACAACCCGGAGGGCCTCCCCTCCTGATCTTAAGACAAGGGCAGGTCGATATGGGAGAAGTTGTCCCTTTAGATGTTTTGGGCCCAAGTAATTTAGGGCCTTATATGAATTGGGCTCTGTAGTAAATCGGCAGCCAATGCAACCCTTTTAAAACCGGCATGATGGGCATTCCAGTCAGCACTCTAGCAGCTGCATTTTGCACTAGCTGCAACTTCTGAACCGTCTTCAAGGGCAGCCCCATGTAGAGTGCATTACAGTAGTCCAATCTAGAAGTTAACATCTGGGAAGACAGGAGATGTTTCTCGGTTGTAAACACCTCCCTGAAAGTACAGTTGCACCTGCCCAGATGTTGACCTATCACAAACCGTCGGGCCAAGAGCAGATTATCCATTGGACTGACAGCCACACACACTGGAAGGTGTATTTTATTGGTTTCTGAGGACATTTGAGTATCATTGAGGTTTTACTGGAGATGGGGGATTGGTTGATTGTATTTGCATGTCCTAAGTTCAAACACGTGTTGAAATTTACTCCCTTTCTACATTGGGCCCTCCTAGCTGTCCCACCAACCTCAGTAGTAAAAGGGGTGGGCACCTGGAAGAGGGCCTTGTCAGTGATGGCCCCTAGGCTATGGTATAGTCTCCCCCTTGAGTCATGTCAGGCCCCTTCACTGTATATATTCAGGAAGGCTGTGAAGACACACCTCTTCGCCCTGGCCTTTGGTTAAATGGGAATATACTCTCTTCCCACTTTACAGACACTGTTACTGTTTTAATATATACTGTTGTTTTAATTTATGTCTGATTTTAAATGTTGTTACCCACCCTGGAACCTTTGGGTAAATAAAGGGTGGGATAGAAATACAAATAATAAATAAATAAAATAATAATAAACAAAATAACATCCAATGCAGAAAGTGATATTTTTACATTGTATCTTTGCATATTATGCTTTGGACGATTGTATTTATATATAATACTCACCCTTTGGTGACATTAAACAAACAAATTATCTGGGATGGCTTTGGTAACCCTGCATAGATCAGGGGGTTGGACTCAATGGCCCTAGAGGTCCCTTCCAGCTCTACAGTTCTACGATTCTATTCTATGATTCTTTGAAATAAATAATTAGGCTTTCAATCTATATAGCTTCAGCCAGGATGAGCCAGTTTGGTCTAGTGGTTAGGGACCTGGACTCTTAGGAAATACTGGGTTTGATTCTGCCCTCCCCCGTGAAGCCAGCTGGGTGACCTTGGGCTAGTCACAGCTCTCTTATGAACTCTCACAGCCCCACCCACCTCTCAGGGTGTCTATTGTGGGGAGAATAGAACGCTTTGTCAGCCGCCTCTTCTTCTTCATCATCATCATCATCACATTCTAGCCCATTCAGTGCTATTTGCTCCTGCCTTCTCTGATCCAACTGCATTCTCACAACTATCATATGAATTCTTCATTGTTCCGCCTGTCCCAGACGCAGAAGATCTTCCCAGGTCTTCCACCCCCAGCTGTTACCTTTGCCACCAAAGAGACACGCGGGTTCTGCAACCTCTATGGTGCTTCTTGTTGACACCAGGCATTTGCAATTGTTGCTCTACGTTTGTCAGGCTCTCATCTTGAAGGCTGTGAAGCTGCGAGTCATTTTTATCTTGTCATATCATTTCAATTCAGTTTCCCTGCTAAGTGGTTTGAAAGAAAATTATGAAGCCGGTCATACCTGGGAAGTGGAGACGGATCAGCTTAGCTTCCACGGTGAAGGGCACATGACATAAATAAGGAGGACCTGTCACACAGCGGATGGAATCAGAAGTGTAAATCAGAACAGAAGGAATGAACAAAGGAGGGAAAGCAACTATTCACCAGACAGCTGAGCGGAAACCGTCAGGAAGCGGAAGATATGTGCATGCTAAATTCTACAGTTGCTTGCTGGAAGGATGAATGTAATAGCCTAAGAGGAGCCCTGCTAGATCAAGCCACAGCCCATCCAGTCCATAAGGACCTAAGATCAGCCCTGTTGGATCAGTCCATGGCCCATATAGTCTCTAAGAACCTAAGGGTGAATCCCCATGGGGCTGCCAATGCCCCGCGGTGGATTCAGGGGAGCCTTAATGCAAATCGTAATTCACATTAAGGAGTCCCCATGGCAATGAAGGACAGGGTGGGTTCAAGGCAAACCCGCCCGTCCCCATGAAAACCATGGCAACCTTGCATTAGGGTGCTGTGGTTTTCTCCACCACCCCCTTGCCTGAGCGCTTAATTGTAAGGGCTTGATTTACCCTCAAACAACTGCCTGACAGCTGCCCTGCAATCAGCTGAGCAACTGTCAGGTGGGTATAGGGGCTGTGAAGAGCAGGACAGAGCTCTGGTAAGATTTTTAAAGCAGATGTGAAAGTGCTCAGGCAAGGGGGGTTGCGATTGCAGCGTTAGCGGCAGGGACAGTGAAACCCCACTCGCTAATGCTGCGATCGTAACCCAGGAGTGTCCCCCTGCCCCCCTTATAACCCTTTCATGGCCTGTAATTCGGAGCGAGAACAGTTATAAAGGTTTTTTTTTTACTTCAGTTTTGAGGATTTTGTCTCTCATGTAACCTGAATTAGTGCTTTGCATGAGGGCTCTTGAGAGGCAAACTCATGTTTGCCTCGCAATATCCTTACCATGGGGACAAGCACTAAGAGGAGCCCTGCTGGAAGAACTTGAAGTCATCATCCTCATAGATAGAAAGAATACGCCAAACATTATTTCCTTTCACACCAGATGTTCAACAAGAAAAATGCCTTCAGCTCTCTGAATACATGGTCAGAACATTGAGATATATGACAGATAAAAAACAAGCTTTAAAATACATTTTCAAATAAATAAAACACTGGTGTGTTATTCCACAATGATCGTAAGGTCTGCAATACTTACTCCAGGGGGCTGAATCTCATAAAAAGCCCAGTGGCTTTCACCCTGTCATCGGTATATAAAGGACGCAGGCGGCCTGATGCAGAATAATCAGCCTGAATCCCATTTATGCATATTTTCATCTCAAGCCTGCTAAATATGTTCACGGAACTTGGTAATCCTACCACAATAGTCTGCCCAGCTCTCGACAGCAATGCATTTTTTAAATGCCTCGTTGGAAAGATGGGATGAATTCTTGAATGATGGATCAGCAGGGAGTTGCTAGGACTCCCACAGGAAAGGAAATGACTAGCAAAGAAGGTCCTCCTTGTTCATGGATTAGGAAGACAGGATTTATTATATCACTTTGGGCGCTGAGGTCACCTTGTTGCCAGCTCTACAGGGCCATTTCCCTCTCTCCTTTCTGTCGAGATCTTTAGATTGCCCTATTTTGGGGAGCCTCACCTTGTGAATTCTCTGTGATTTGTTGAGCATGGGAAGCAATGAGAGAGAAAATTACTTTCAGAATACTCTGGTGGTTCTATACCAGTGGCTTTCCAAACACCTGCGCTTGACTACCTGAAGATGGTCTTGAAAGGCATCCTGCTTGCACCTCCAACCTGGAGGAAGTACTGAGGCATCCATTTTAGTAGCCATTGATATACCTGTCCTCCATGAATTAAAAGGATATCTGTTGGATCAGGCCAAATCCCATCTAGTCTCACACAGTGGTCCACCAATTGCTTATGGGCATCGCCAGTAGAAGACAGAGGCAAAACCTCACCTTCTCTCAACTCCCTGTAAACTCCCTGCTTGTTAGGAGATGTCCTGCTATGTGATTTTGGGGAGAAATATCTCACCAGAGCTGCGTCCCCAAGGGGCTGCCAGTGCCCCACAATGGATTCGGGGCAACCTTAATGTGAATCTTAATTCACATTAAGGAGTCCCCATGGCAATGGAGGACAGGGTGGGTTCAAGTCGAACCCACCCATCCCCAGGAAAACTGTGGTAAATCCCTGCATCAGGATGCCATGGTTTTCTCCACACACACACCTTGCTTGAGCACTTAATCACCCAGGTAAGGGCTTGCTTTACCCCAAATGATCGCCTGACAGCTGCCCTGCAGTCAGCTGAGCAACTGTCAGGCGGGTATAGGGGCTGTCAAGAGCACAAGCAGAGCTCTGATAAGATGATTAAAACAGACATAAAAGCTGCATCTGTTTTAATCGTTTTAGTGGAGCTCTGCTCGTGCGCATATGACAGCCCCTGTACTTGCCTGACAGATGCTCAGCTGACTGCAGGGCAGCTGTCAGGTGATCATTTGGGGGGTAAAAGAAGCCCTTACCTGGATGATTAAGTGTTCAAGTGAGGGGGAACAGTTGCGATCGCAGCATTAGTGACAGGGACAGTGAAACCCCGCCTGCTAATGCTGCAATCGTAACCCAGGAGTGTCCCCATGTCCCCAGGATAACCCGTTCTTGCCTTGTAACTCAGGGCGAGAACAGTTATAAAGGGGGGGGGGTTACTTGAATTTTTTCTTTTTGTCCCTCATTTAGCCCAAATTAGGACTTTGCATGGGGACTCTCCAGAGGTGAACTCCCATTTGCCTTGGAGTATCCTTACCATGTGGACACGGCCCAGGACATCTTCCCATGCTATGATATACATAGTGGTTTGAAAAATGAAAGAACAGTTGTTTGGTGCTTAAACACCATCACCAACAAAAACAAACCCCAGGGTCTGTTTTAAAAGAATCAGTAGTTTAACCAGTACAGGAGGAAAGATATTGGGAATCTAGAAATATATAGAGAAGGAAAGAGGAGACAAGAGAATAGCTTATTACCTCGTTCTACTCTCGGGTTTCCTGTTCCAAAGTGCATGGCCATAGGAAAGGCCATGTGGTGCAGGGGTCCAAGTGGGATGGAGAGAGAGAGTGCCAGGGGGCAAAAACCTGATTTTTCTATATCCAGGTACAACTTTATGGTCAAAGACTCCTCCCAGGAGGTCCCATTCAGGTTAAAGAAGGAGGGAGATGCCCATGAGCATTTGGTGGGCCACTGTGTGCAACGGGATGCTGGACTAGATGGGCTGTGGCCTGATCCAGCAAGGCTTCTCTTTTGTTCTTATGTTCTTATAGCTCCTGATTTGGGGATACATTAATCCTTTTAAGCATCTCAGCTGGTCTTCCCAGACAGTTACCGTGAACAATAGGATGGTCTCTACAGACAGTAGCCAAACTGCCTGGCCACTCTTCTCATATGTAAATTGGTAATACTGGCTGTAAGTTGAGAAATCCTGGAGCCCATGTTCCTCATGTCCTTTTTAAGCTTTAAAATACCTTTTACTTGGCCTGGCTGGTGCAGAATCTTCATAATATATACATATTTTATCCAGTCTGCACATCCAGCCAAAATGCCAGTTTGTATTTATATGGTTGCCCATGGCTGGAGAGAGGGAAGAGGGTCTTTGAAGGACACTCAGGCTACATGCTTGCATCTCCAACCTGGAGGAAGTACCTAGGCATCCATTCCAGTAGCCATTGATACACCTGTCCTCCATGAATTTATCCAATAGTGACTGACTGGAATGGCCCATAGCTCAGTAATGCTCAGGAAACCTCTTTGAAGTGGTCTCCCATTGAGGAACACCGCAGCCAGTTCATTCTCAGGGATGCAATGGCTCCTGGGAAAAGACACCATATTCTCAGGTGTCAACTAATGCAGTGCAGGTGGACAGAGTGGAAGCTGTCCAAGTACCTTTTGCCATTCACACGTGCAGGCATTCACTTGCAGCGTCCCTCTTTCTTTTCAACATTTCACCCAAGGACTAGACGGGAACCCCACCAGAGACTCCAAGCTTTTGATCTTTCTTCTAAGAGCTTCAAAGACTGAATGCAAAACCATGTTCAGAGTCCCTCCTTGGGACCATTCCTAATTGCTTAAGTTAAACAGCAAATAGGGATGAATCCAAAGAGGAAATCTGAACATAAGTTGTGCATTCAAAAGCATTGCAAGGAATGTTTCATCTAACATGACGGGTTACAGAAGATGGAGGAAAGAATGGATATTTCTGGTGCAGGCGCAAAGCGTTTCCATGGTATACATCTGCAGCCTGGATGATTATATACTCAGTTTTTAAGACATGCTTGAGAACTTTCTGGCAACTTGATAGGGGTCATTTGGTGGCACTTGCAGAATCAGACCAACCAGTGGGTAGCAAATATTTTCAGAGTTTTGGAAAGTATTTTTGATATCTCTGCAATCACTAGTTGTCATGACTTCTAGCAGACCACCCAGTGCCTGCCCTCCGAAAAGTAGCTGGGCACTTTTAGGTTGCTGGAAGTGTGCACTAGGCCAAGTGAGTACTACAGCTCTACAGCAATAAACTAGTAGCAAGAGTTATAATAGTAAACCAAAACAAGTTTATTAAGAATAACACTTAGAGAAGTAAAAGAGGAAAATAGAAAGTTTATATATTACCAGTTAAAGAATCAAAAGTGTGTTAGAACAGCAGGCTTCAAGCATACACAGCTTACTTAGCTTACAATTAACCAGTTGCTTCTAAGCAGATAATCCTATCCACTTCCCTCTTTGGTTTGCTCTGCCCAAAAGCTCAAGCCTCCCCAAAGCTCAGCTGTGGGTTCCAGCCTCTGGTCAATTCTTAGCGAAGTTCCTTCAGAGACTCAACCACTCCCAGTTGTCTCTTTCAACTTTCCCTCCCAAAGAACAAGACCAGTCTGATCAGTTCCCCTTCAGAGAAAAGATCCCTTGGTCAGTTTCTGGCAATGTTTCCCTCGGAGACAGATCTCCACCATCAGTCCCCTTCAAAAATTGCCCAGCAAAAAGTCACAGTCTGCTGCTTTCTCTGCCTATTATACCCTTCAGCCTCTCGGGCTCCAATTGGCTGTAACCACTGGCAACTGAGGGAAACTCCTCCTGCTGTCAATCAAGGCTCCAGGTCCCTGGGCAGGTTTTCCCTCCAAATTGCCAGCAGCCAATCAATGCAGAAGGACCCAGGCAATGTTTCCCACCTTTTCTGCTATTTGCAGCCTAGGCTTGTAAATGCGGTTTGCAAGGGTTTGCACAGGCAGAAAGCAATGCATTTTGCAAAAGGGCCAAAGCACTATCACTGCCCTCTGCAGCCTGCAGCCTGCACCCTGAAACCATCACACTAGTGATCCAGATTAATGAGCCCCTTAATCCAGATCATGGGCCTCCAGAGCTGCACGTTAATGCAGATCAAAGAGACTCTGCTTTGGCTGGTCTGGTTCTACCTGGCCTGGACAGAGACAGAGACAGAGACAGATCAAGAAGAAGAAGAAGAAGAAGATTGCATTCGTGCACACACGTACTCCTTACTATCATCTCTGCATTCGCGTGAGGATGAGGCCCATGATCCAGATTAAGAGGTTCCTTAATCCAAGTCCAGTTATGGTATTATATGATCATATTTTCAATATTTAAGTTTTTAAAAAATGTCTTTAGGGCTGTGTCTCTACATCACAGTGTCTCATTCATGGCAGCAGCAGACACATTATGGTGGTATCATGACCTTCTTTAATGGTGTGACTGCCCTCAAAGGCACTTTGTTTTCAGGGTTCTATTTCATGCCCTGCATGGAGATACCTTGATCAGCCACTGCAAATATCACCGCACTGCTCCAAAATGAAGACATGCGGCTATCTTTTTCTGCTGCAGACTGGGGGTGCGTCCCCCATCTACTATAATGGGGATGTGCACGAATATTGAAAATTTTGAATATTCAATTCGATTCTGTCGAACGACAATATTTGAACTCGAATTGGATTTTTGAAAATCCGAATTTGAACATTCAAACTCAAATCAGATTTTTGAAAATCTGATATGGATTTTTGAATAATTCAAATGTGTAGATTTGTATCTTGTCATATACGAATTTGTGTGAAAATTATACATATCTTGCACTTAAAATATGGGATTAGAACAGGATGCATACAAGATAATACGGGATGCATATGGATTTTTATGGAATGCGTACAGATATACATATCTTTATATACATATCTCATGGTCATCAGGTTTGATTCGGCACTCCTCCATGAAGCCAGCTGGGTGACCTTGCGCTAGGCACAGCTTTCTTCTGAGATCTCACAGCCCCACCTCCTACCTCAAAGGCTGTCTATTGTGGGGAGAAGGACAGAAGCTTTGACGGCAACTTGAGTTCCCTTAAATGGATGAGAAAATTTGGGTATAAGAGCCAACTCTTCTTCTATAGCAACATGGTCCTACAGATGTTCTCGTACCTTTAGGCTAAGAGCCTCTTATATAAGATAACATAGAAAGAACAGTTCATAGCACATTCCATGCAAAGAGATTTTAATAAATAAAACAAATCTGGGCTTTTCCAAGATGCAAACAAACTCTCCCACCATTTTCCCCCTTTGTGCATGCCCAGACATCAAAATTTGTCACGTGCAATATTTATTGGGCATGCTACAACTCACTGAAAAGGGAAATGCTATTTGCTCAAGATTGCTTCTCTTCTAGGTCTTAGGTCAGTGAAGGTTCTTGGCAGCTCAGAGCTACCCATTATTCGCCCACCACCTGCCTTAAGCAGCGCCTGTTTGTTAAGGATTAAGGACCGTGCTGAGAAAGATGTTAACTGTGATTTATCCCAGCCCAGCAAGGCTAACTGACTGGCGGGTTAGGTTTCAGCAATCCCAACAGCATGGTTTAAGATTGTTCCAGCTTAGTTTGCCCCAGAACATCTCCATCACCTGTTACAAGAAGCCACCAGTCCCATTGACCTGCAAGCCACAAACAATCCGGAGCCCATGAAAAGTGAGCAAATCTTTTGGGCTTAACTCTCCATGGGTCAGAGAACCCGTTTTGTCAGAACTGAGGTTTGATGAATCTGCTTACAATTCATGCTGACATGCATAAGATCTGTAGTAAGGAATTGGGACTCACACGCAGGATGGTTGCCAAGTGAAAGTAGTAAGCCCTCTTTATTAACACATGCCAAGGCTTTTATACAGTTTCTCTGAACAATGGAAAAATCCACTCAGGAAACCCATATTTGGTTACAGCAAGAGGACTGGACAGAACCAGTATAGAACCAGATATAACAGCCTAAATGTAAGGATAGTGCTACCTAGGAAATGCCATATATGGTGTTATTGTGAGGACCAATAGAAGCCTGTCTCTGTGCATGTGGACATCTCGTGTCAGCATCCTTGGATGCTACACATTGTTTACATGTACTGTGGATGTTATGACTTCCTTGAGAGAGATATTAGGAAAGTTACAGTGACCCAGAAATGTATCCTTTGGCCTAGTCATTTAGCATAGCAATATCAGCTTAGCAACTGTTGCTTTAGCTGAGATGGGCAAATTGCACCCCCACAAAGATCCATGCAGCTCACTTGTCACATTCTTTTTCCCAGTCAAAGCACCTTGGAGACCAGCTCCTTCACCACAAAACATTCTGTGGCCTCACGCACAAAGTTATGGCCGCCTATTTATACACACTCAGATCACAGCATTTATGATCTTGCGTGCTAAAGCCCTGAAGCAGATGCTGGCCGTTATGAAAGGAACGGCAAGGAAACCAACAGGCAGATGTGCCTGGAAAATAAGGAGGGAGCAGGAAAGGATGCTGTTTGCCTGAGGAGCGAATCAGAGGCTGCTGAGATTTAGCAGTTTCACTGGTACATCTCCTCCCTGCTCATCCCTATCAGAATGATGACTATGGCCACGTACCCTTTCAGCTTGGAAGGGGCGAAATATTGCGGTGCAATTCAAAACTAGTCAGATTTCTCCAGTCAGTCCAGTCAAGGAGAATTCTTGGAACAACTAGATGAAGCAATCAGGTGTATGCTGCTTTGACAGAAGGTGCCCCAATTAGGAATAGATGTTTATTTTATTTTATTTAGAAATCTTATATCCCGCCTTTCACCAAATGGACCCAGAGCAGGTTAGAATGAGATTAAAACATAAGAACCTAAGAATATAAGAGAGGCCCTGCTGGATCAGGCCACAGCCCATCTAGTCCAGCATCCTGTCGCACACAGTGGCCCACCAAATGCTCATGGGCATCTCAAACAGAGACAATGACAAACCTTTTCCTGCTCTAGAATCCCAGCAAATGGCCTTAGAAGCGCCCCACTCCCCACCCCACCCCCAGCCTGAAAGATGCACCTAGGCATTCGTTCTACTAGCCATTGATACATCTATCATCCATAAATGTGTCCATCTAGGCTGGTTGCTGTTGCCACCTCTTCTGCTAGCAAATTCTATAGACCGATGACCCTCTGGGTGAAGAAATACTTCCCCTTGTCGGATCCAACTTTCCTACCCATCATCTTCATAGATGCCCCCTGGTTCTAGTGTTGTGTGATAGAGAAAAGAAATTTTCTCAAATGGTAAAACGTGATTAAAAACATTGCCCATTTTGCCCTGGTGCTGAACTGCTCTAGGTTAGGAGGGGAAGAGGAAGAGGGAGAAGGTCAAATTGAAGGTAGAGGACCAGGAACAAGAGAAGAAGAAGAAGAAGAAGAAGAAGAAGAAGAAGAAGAAGAAGAAGAAGAAGAAGAAGAAGAAGAAGAAGAAGAAGAAGAAGAAGAAGAAGAAGAAGAAGAGTTGGCTTTTCTACCCTGTTTTTCTCACCCATGTAAGGAGACTCAGAGTGGCTTACAAAGCTTTCTGTTCTTCCCCCCATAACATAACACCCTGTGAGGTAGGTGGGGCTGTGAGTGCTCAGAAGAGAGCTGTGACTAGCCCAAGGTCACCCAACTGGCTTCATGGGGGAGGGCAGAATCGAACCCGGTATTCCCAGATAAGAGTCCAGCTCCCTAACCACTAGACCAAAGTGGCTCACTGACAAGAGGCCTTTCCTGCATTGTACCCTATGTCAGTTTAGATCAGTGGGTCTCACTGATTTAGATTACATGGGGCCCACCCATCTGAATTATGTGGAGGTGTTAACCAGATCAGCACCATCTGCACTGACTACCCACAGCTGTGAAGCACACAGTTGAATCACAGTCACCCCCTCCTGACTCTGGAGGCTAGGAACGGGATGCCACTGAAAAGCACCCCAGTTGTTCTGAGGCTTGGAGGTGTGCTATCCGCATTCCTTCTGTGATCCAGAGGAAGCACCTTGGTCTGCTTATAGAGCCAATTGAGCCTTGGGAGCCAGTTTGGTCTTCTGGCTAGGGAGCTGGATTCTTATCTGGGAATACCAGGTTCGATTCTGCCCTCCCCCATGAAGCCAGCTGGGTGACCTTGGGCTAGTCACAGCTCTCTTCTGAGCTTCACAGCCCCACCTACCTCACAGGGTGTTCTGTTGTGAGGAGAAGAACAGAAGGTTTGTCAGCAGCAACCCATTTTTATTCATATGCACAAGATGGATACATATCCATACACATAGGAATGTCTGAATTAGTTGAATGAACAACTTGAAATATTCGTATTCATACAAATACTAAAAAATTAATTTCTAGACATCCGATTTCTATATAAGTGTCTGAATTTGTCCAAATTCACATGAATAATGAGATTCCAGCTCCATCTGCATCGGACAGAACCAGATATGGATTAAGGAGGTCCTTAATCCAAATCTCTTGTGGACCCATTTAATTTGGGTCCTGAAGAGGACCAGGGATCTGATTCTGAAACAGGGGAGGTAGGTCCATGGGGCCAGTTATTCCAGGCCCACAGATCCAGAACAGAGAAAGCTAAGTGCAGAAAGGACCTGAAATTCACTTGGTGAAATCCGTTTATGGGAAGTATGTGAATTATGTAAGCTATCAATTACTGCTTGCTCACAGTGATGTTTTCAACCGATTTTCAGTGGAGAAAATAAAAGCGGAGATTTGACTGTGATGCATTTGATGATAATTGCTTACAGGTTCACTGTCTCTGCAGGCTGGGAGGATGATAAAAGACCTAGCTTACCATGGCGACATCAAAACGTCTGGAATGTTGCATTTATGAGAAAGGAATCCCATGGTGCATGGATACTACAGGAGAAAGCAAAGCCACGTCACTGAGCGGCTGTATTGAACAACTTTATTTTACTTACAGCCTTTGTAATAATAATAAAAAACCCAGAATTCTCAGAATTTAATGCTTTTTGTAGCTTGATCAATGCATACAAGCAATTACTGCTTTGCTGATGTTCTCCAAGCACAAATCAAGCAAGTAAAATCTGCAAAGATAAATAAATATATAAATAAAAATAGGAAGCTCTCTGTTTGCTTTTGTAGGCCATATTTTGCTTTGGACTTAAGTGTTTGTTGATTGTCTGTCTTAGAGTCAGGTAGGGGAGAGGGAGGACTCTGATTTGTGTAACAGATCTATTCAGGATTTGTCTGAGATCCATGTTTGTTCTCAAAGGTTACATCTGCACAATGAATAAAGAGCATTTCTTCAGCACCCCCAGGCCCAGCAGGCAAATGTTCACATCTATGTGCGGCCTACAGGCCACCCCCAACATGTCAAATCTGCCCTCAGAGTCTTAGGCTGAAGAGGCAAAATACACAGGGTGATTTCCACCATATTGGTAACCTGGAAGACAGAAAACGGCTGACTTTTGTTCTCTAGCTGGGAGAATTCAGAGGTTGGGAGGTGTCTGCTTTTGTGGTGGGTCTGTGAACCCCCACTGCTCAGAGAACCCATTTGCCAGCCACTTGGGTGAAGCCATAAACTCACCCAAACGAACTTATGTGGGTCTCATGTTCAGGTCACCTTGAAAGAAGTAGATCATGGGTGTTTTTCCACCGCGCTCCTTTAATCTGGATCTAAGAAGATCCGGAGCTGGGAATGGGTACTTCCCTTAATCCAGATATAGGAGATGCGGATTAAGGGAAGTACCCAATGTGTTTCCATGGGTGGTCTAGCACCCAATAGCAATGGGTGCTAGCCTCCCTGCCATGGAAACACCGGAGCACCCATTTGGAAAACCGGATCTACCCACGAGGGGTCTGCCTGTCACCCCAGGTGTTTGGGAGGGCAGGGGGTGCAATCTCCGAAGCGGCTCCAAAGTCATTTCGAAGTCACTTCGAAGTCTGTGCAAAGTAGCTCTGGAGCATCTTTGAATTTTGTGCTGATCTTCAGATTAAATTTCGAAGTGACTTTGAAGTGACTTTGAAGTGACTTCAGAGTGACTTCAAAGTGACTTCGGAGACGCTCCGGAGCTATTTTGCACAGACTTTGAAGTGACTTCGAAATGACTTTGAAACTTAGGTTTTGGGGCTCCCCCCCCCAAGGTTGCCCCCTTCCCCTAACCTCCTCTAGACCCCATTGCCAAACTAACGTGGAAACTGGCTCCCTTGAATCCGGATTTTCTGCCTGAAGACCCCATTGTAGACCCCATCAATGGGGTCTACAGAAAATCCGGATTAAAGGCCAAAAAGTACCCATATGATCCGGATTTCCCGAGGCGTGGTGGAAACAAATGTGTCCCTAATGGGTGCCATGGTGGAAATGGGGTCATCCAGCTCTCACCCAAATGGGTCCTTAATGGGTGCTAAAATGGATACTAAGTGACCATGGAAAAACACCCCATATCTGCCTACTAATCACATTAACTGGTGGATTGTTGTTGTTCATTCAAGTTGTGTTCTATCCTGTGGACTAGAGCACACCAGGCTCTTCTGCCCTCAGTTGTCTTTGCCCAACCTCATGTTTGTTGCTTCCTTGACACTATCTGGCATCCCGTTTTCCATTTCCCTTCAGCCTTTCCAGGCATAGGGTCTTTTCCAATAGAACTCTCATGTGCCTATTCACACAATGGCCTCCAGTGAGCAATTAGTGAACTTCTAGTGAAGAGCACCAACATTTCAAGGAGGCTTACAGTTCACAGTTGGAGCGGGGAAAAACCACCTCTGGGAGCAAGATGACCGAGCAACCCAGCCTGCTGTCCAACTTCTCCAACACTCCCCTCAGGCAAGATGGTTCACAGCTTTCTGGTGGCAGTTGGAGATGGAGGAGCCAGGACTTGGAGGAAGATGGTAGAGCAACCCAGCCTGTAGTCTCTTCTCCATTCCCCCCAAGCAAGGTGGTTCACAGCTTTTTTTAAAGAAAAACACAGAAATGAAGCAGCAGAAAAGACAAATGGGTGAACAAATTAGAAAGTGATATGGACCAGAAAAGGATAGATTCATTCATCACTACTAACATTGTATCCATTTTCCAATCTATTAATCTTACTTCCATTATCTGGCTGATTGTTCACTGCAGAGAGAGCCTCATTTGCTCATCGGTTACTCAGAGGTGCCTCCCTTCAGCTTAGAGTGTAAGTCCTTTCCTTTGAACAAGAGGCTGCTATCATACCTGGCTCAGGGTTGCCATCTATTGCCAGATCCTGGGGAACTACTCCAATTATATGAGATGCAAAGAAAAGGTCACAGGCTGGCTCATATTTCCTTCTAATGAAGACCAGGGTAACTGAGACATCCACATTGCCCGGACTTCAACACCTTTGCCATTTCAAGAGTCTTCCCATAATTCACGACACATGTATAGTCGACTTTGGTGTGGCATTCCTCAGGGAGCTCTTGAGATTATTGGTTCTGACAATATTCCTAGAAGAGAAAAGGGGAATCGATCATTACAGGAACTGAAACTTGACAGCAGTTGGCGGTGTGGATTTCTTCTGGGGAGGATTCTAGCCATGGAACAGAGATGCTGAGATAAAAGCTGGATGCTCCAATTTTGGTAGAAGTTCCAGAAATTCTCCTAGCTAAATAGGGGTTTGGAAGACGTTTCATGAAAACAGAAGGAAAGCAAAAGGAAACATTGAGGGGAAGAGCAAGGGGAGAATACCGCCTCTCCAAGAGATCGGGAGATTTGGAGGCTGCCCTGTCTGGCTACCTACCGGCTTCTAGGGCTGTGAACAAATATCCATAAAATTCATTATTCATACATACCTCTTTGCCTTGGCCTTTGGCTGAGGTTTTATTCTCCCTCCCCAGTTACAATGACATCTCTATTAATGCACTAGGGAGTGCACAGTTCTAAATTTGTTGAATTTTTAAGGTGTTTTTAAACGTGCATCTTGTTTTAATCTGTATTTCATTTTCATCTGTATCTGTTTGAATTTGTATCCTGTTTTAATCTGTTGCTACCCGCCCAGAGACCTTCGGGTATGGGGCGGGATAGAAATGTAAGTAAATAAATGAATGAATAAATAAATAAATAAATTCAGATGAATTTGGACATTTGTATACAAGTCGAATGTTACAACATTTGTACATTGATATTTGTATGAATACGAATGTTTTGGAACATTCGTGGAACAGGGTAGTGGGAAAGCGGCTGTGCTGGTCACACCTGCAATGGATCCAAAGTGGATTCAACATGGTTTGAGAGTAGATTCAAAGTGGTTCAGGGTGGATTTGATGATTTCGAGATGATATGTGACAGGATACATGTGCATTTGTATCAGATAATCGTACAGATTTATACTAATACATACAGTTTATACTAATATCAATTTGAAAGGGATCATTTGAACAAATATGAATTTTCTTACGTTTGATTTGATACAAATTGAATGCCAAAAGGATGCCCTAGAATTGCACACAAATGGTTTTTTGGCTTTCAATTCATAAGGAATGGAATGTTAGAAAATTCGTATTCATTCAAATCGATCCCCTTTGAACGTGGTAGGATTCTGTTCAATACAATTGTATTAGTATGAATTCATATGAACATCCGGATGCAAACATATCCTGGATACTTACCCTATACAAATGCATACATAAGGGAATGGATCCTCCTCCTGTCTTATACACACACCGAATCGAATGTAGGAAATGGGCTCCACGCACACCCCCAGTGTCAAGAAAGCCAGAGATGTTGCTTTTAGGGATATCCACGGATATTCATAACATTAGAAATTCAGCCAAATTCGAACATTCAAATGTTGCTACATTCAAAGGCTGACATTCAAATTTGAATTGAATGTTTTGATACATTCATATGAAGCTTCATATGGGATCCATATATGGGATTTGTATGCGTTTGTATGGGATCTGTACCCTATTCGTATGCATCCGTATATATGATCCATATGCTATTTGTATGCATTTGTATGGAATCCTTATGCTATTTGTTTGCATTCATATATAGGAGCTGTATGCATTTGTATGGGGTCATATGCTATTCGTATGCATTCATATATATGATCCATATGCTATTTGTATGCATTTGTATGGAATCCATATGCTTTTTGTATGCATTTGTATATAGGACCTGTATGCTACTTGTATGCATTTGTATGGTGCCGTATGCTATTCATATGCATTCATATGTGATTCGTATGGGATTGAACATTCGTATTGAATATGAATCCTACCACATTTGAAGGGGATCTATTTGAACAAATATTAATGTTCTTGCATTTGATTCTATATGAACTGAATTTTTTTAAAAAAGCATGTTCATCCCTAGTTGCTTTCTTTGGGACTCTGTGACAAGCCATGTTCTTTCCTTCTGCAGGTTTGCAGTAAAGACTTGCTGATACTCTGCGTAGCCAGCAGTACACCTGGAGAGCATTTTAATTTTGTTGCTCCTTGGTTATGTAAAGTGATGAAGAACGCAGCTGATTTCTTCCCCCTGTCAATCTATTTCCAATGACAGAGTGCATATGGATTCCAAGGTGACCACACAGAAAGAGCAGTGAAACAGCTCTCCTTAATGGAGCCATCTGTTCTTCCCCATTCATTAGGCATTACACTGTGTTCTGCGCTAACTGTGCCAAGCTCAGGTTTAGACTTGGTCTCCTATGTCCTGGGGATAGAAGTCTTCTCAAATCAGACTGTCTCTCATAATATTTGGCAGAAGTAATTGGAAGCGAGCTCCCATCTCACCTATAAACCAGCATGGATCTGGAAAGCTTCACATGAATGGCATTCCAAGTGGAGAGTTTGGGAGGGGAAATACCTGCTTATCTTCCATTGCAAAGGTGGACTTAGCACATGCCCATGTGGGGCTACAAAAGGAACTGCATGGTCTTACGCAGTGGCCCACAATTGTTAATCTTAAGCAGAAAACAAGAGCAAAACCATTGCCTGCTTTTGATTACCTGCAAATGGCCTTCAGAGGCACCCTGCCTGTCTCTCCAGCCTGGACGATGTACCTAGGCAACCATCCTAGTAGCCATTGGTACACCTGTTGTCCATGAATTTATCTAGGCCTGGACTAGATGGGTCCTAGCCTGATCCAGCAGGGCTCCTTTTATATTCATTTACCCTGTAGGTCTGGGTGTGTGTGTGTGTGTGTGTGTGTGTGTGTGTGTGTGTGGGCACGCACGTGAGTGAGTGAGTGAGTGAGTGAGTGAGTGAGTGAGTGTTGCTCTTGTTGTTTTGGAGATATTTATCCTAGGTTATGGTATAGTAGGCTGTGACTAATTTTCATGTTCAATTCACAGCAAAGCAAACACAAATGAAATTCACATTCATTAGAATAGAACCACTTAGAATGTAGTAGGATTCAAATCCACTGTGAATTTTATTTTAATGCTATTCAAATCCCTGCCTCAAATCACACCTCTGAATCTGCTTTGAATCTGCTCTGAATCCCCTGCAGGTGTGACTGGGTAGCTGTTTGCTGCCTCCCCAGGTTCACTAGTTTAACAAAGCATTGAATGAATGCTCAAAAGCATTTGCTTTGCAGTCAAATTAAGGATGTACACATTTGTTTTTGTATGCAATTCATGTCGAACCAAATGCAAAAAAAATTCATATTCGTTCAAATTAACGGGATTTGAATTTGATACAAATGTTCCATACAAATTCAGTACAAATGTTAGATACAAATCCCATATGAATCCATAATGTACTGAAACATTTGATTTGAATTTGAATGTCAATCTACAAATGTGCCAACATTTTATTCGAATATGAATGTCTGAATTCAACCTACGAACCTCTTAGGTTCTTCTGGATTCCAGTGTTTCTCTTTTCAAGGTTCACCTCTCTGGACCTATGAAACTGTTGGAAGATGAGCCACCAAGTATCATGGTTTCCATTTACAGAGATCTAAAAGACCGGAGCTGTTTGGTTTGACAAATGGGAAGCTTAAGGGCAATTATAACGGGACTTCTAATTTCCACCCAGAGTCACAAAATCAATAGCAACTCCTTGCTTCATTAAATAATTACATCTAAAGGCAGGTGACAGAGTCCCACCTGCAGACTGACGGAAACTCCATTTGGTTCTCCCAACACTGAAACAAATACAACATCACCCTGCTCAGGGCAGGGAAGTCTGGATCAAGCTAAGAATTGCTGTAGGGCAGTGGTTCTCAAAGTTCCTAATGTCGCCACCCCTTAATGGAGTTCCTCATGTTGCAGAGACCCCCAACCACAGGGGCAGAGCAGCTGGGAGGTGGGAGGGAAGGGCGGCAGGAGACTCGTCGCGACCCCTCTGAAAGGGTAATTCGACCCCTAAAGGGGTCCCAAGACCCAGGTTGAGAACCACTGGTGTAGGGGGATACTGAAGAAGAAGAAGAAGAAGAAGAAGAAGAAGAAGAAGAAGAAGAAGAAGAAGAAGAAGAAGAAGAAGAAGAAGAAGAAGAAGAAGAAGAGTTCTGTTCTTCTCCCCACAACAGACACCATGTGATGTGGGTGGGGCTGTAAGAGCTCAGAAGAGAGCTGTGACTAGCCCAAGGTCACCCAGCTGGCTTCATGGGGTGGGCAGAATGGAACCCGGTATTCCCAGATAAGAGTCCAGCTCCCTAACCACTAGACCAAACTTCTGTGAAATGGTTTGATTGTGGACCAGGGCAGGAGCGCGCCCTTGAGGAGTCAAGAAGATAGTGCAACAGATATCTCTGACCTTTCCAAACCCCTCATTTTATTTATTATTAATTACTGTTCCAGGGAGTAATTGCAGGGAGTAATAAATGCTTGTCTCATTTCATTTTTCAAGATTAGTTCGTTGAAGCTGAGGCTGGTTTTACACACGGCATACACACGATTTGATGATAATCATACTTAACAATTACATTGTATACCAGAATTCAAGTAGGTTGAATGGACTTTCTGTCGTCGTTAGGGGTGTGTACAACTGTTATCTTGGGGGGATTCAATTCAAATCTAATCAAATGCAAGAAAAGACATGTTCATTTCAATAGAATCCCCTTTGAATGTGGTAGGATTTGAATTGATACAAATGTTCAGTAGGAATTCAGTTTGAATCGCCAATATGAATTACATCTGAATCCCCTACAAATCCCCTATGTATCTGAAAGGTATCCCCACTCTGAATGCATCAAATCCACCCTGAATGCATACATTTAGACACGCATCGAATGTTATGACAATTCTACATTAACATTGGTACTAATACAAATGTTTCAGAACATTCGTACAAATAGTTCAAAGATTTGTTAAACTGGGGATACGTATCGGATATATATGCATTCGTATTAGATACGTATCCATATCAGATATGTATCCATTCATATTTGATACGTATCTGTTCCACTCAGATAATTCATATGAATTTATACAAATACATTTGTATTGAATAGAATCCTACCACATTCAAAGGGGATCTATTTGAAAGAATATGGATTTTCTATCATTTTATTCATTATGAACCAAATGCCCCCCCCCAAAAAAAAAATCTATTTGTGCACATCGCTATTTATGAATGAATCCCAATACTAAACCTTTGGGGTTCTAACAATGGCATCAATCCCATTCCTTCCTTCCTTCCTTCCTTCCTTCCTTCCTTCCTTCCTTCCTTCCTTCCTTCCTTCCTTCCTTCCTTCCTTCCTTCCCTCCCTCCCTCCCTCCCTCCCTCCCTCCTTCCACCCTCTCTTCCTCTCTCCCTGTTATTTCTTCCTTTTTCCCTCCCCTCTTTCCTTCATCTTCCCTCCCAATTCTTTCTATCCTTCTTCCCTCCCTCCTCCCTTCCCTTCCACCCCTCCCTTTTCCTTTTCCTCCACTCTTCCTCTCTCATCTTTTTATTAATTTGGAAAAATATTTCTGAACAACCAACTTAACTGATAAACCATTTCTTTTGTGGGTTTGGTGGCAGGTAACAACCATCACTGCCTATTAATGCAGCTCTCTTAGATGCCCTTAGGAAGGCAGCCATAGGAACGTATGGACCCGGTGGGTTTATTTTCTCCTCCACTGACCCCTGCAACCAAAGTCCTGGGACTTTTTTTGAGTGTTTTGGTCAGAACTGCATTACAGAAAGACTGCTAATGAAGAAGTAGAATGTTGTTGTTAAACAATTAGTATTATTCAGTTTGCATTTAAGCAGGAATTTTAAGGAATGAAGACATGGAAAGTAAACATGATTAGCTGTGGCACATTATGGGTAATTCCTCATGGGCACCACAAAATCACTTTGGATATGAAATGGTGAGTTGGGCCCTCAGAGATGAGCAGCCATGGGAAATAACTACATTGTGTCACACTTGGAAGCCTCGAGGATTATTTATTCATTTAAATTCCTTTATGAGGGATTGAAAATGTTCATTTTTCAGGATAAGGTTTTGTGTGTTTTTTTTTAATTCTAAAAAAATGGGGAGGATGAAGGGAATAAAACAGAATCATGTTTTCAAAGCCTTTCATCATCTTCTCGATTCCATGAATTAAAAGGGTTTGCTGGTTACTTATTCTCTGGGCTCATTTTTAACAGCATGTATAAAATGTATTTCGATTTCATTTCATCTGACAAAAAGGAAGCTTTCTTTGGAACTCACCTGGCACAGAGGTAAATTCTAACTTCCCTTAAATGGTGATGCAGTTGTGCTTTTCACAATACTGTTGTCCTCAGCACTGTTTTGCCTTTCCATGGCCAGCAAAAAAAGATCCAAGAAAGGAGAAAAAGTGTGTTGGGTGATATATTGCCAGCAATGGGAAGGAGAAGAAGAGTTGGCTTTTCTACCCCGCTTTTCTCACCCATTTAAGGGGACTCAAAGTGACTGACAAACCTTCTGTTCTTCTCCCCACAACAGAACACCTTGTGAGGTAGGTCGGGCTGTGAGAGCTCAGAAGAGAGCTGTGACTAGCCCAAGGTCACCCAGCTGGCTTCATGGAGGAAAGAGGAAGAAGAAGAAGAAGAGTTGGCTTTTATACCCTGCTTTTACCACCCATTTAAGTGGCTGACAAACCTTCAGTTCTTCTGCCCACCCTGTGAGGTAGGCGGTTCTGAGGGAGCCCAGAAAGAGAGCTGTGACTAGCCCAAGGTCACCTAGCTCGCTTCATGGAGGAGTGCGGAATCAGACCCGGTGACTAGAAGTTAAAAATTCAGCACTCTAACCCCAAAACCAAATTGCCTGGAGCAGGGGAGCATAGGCAATCACCGAATGTAATTTTACTTTTTTCCTGGAATCAACCACTGTGCTATACATGGGACAAGGTGACTATGGGTTTAGTTCACCTGATGCTTGGTGCTGGAGCATCTCTGAGATTTCCCAGTTTTCTCTTGAAATTTCCTGGTGATAAGCAGGTGAACATCAGACGTGCTCCACACAGCTATACTGCTTCCCATTAAAATAGAATCTTGAAACAGCATACAAAGGATTCTTTAAAAAGCTAAAATCACAAAGGCTATATATAAAAAAAATTAAATCAAGGGAGGGGGAAAACAAACACACACCCTGGAAAGAGTCGAGCAGAAAGATAGGTCTTCAGATTCACTGCCTAAGGACAAGGAGTATAGGTGCCCTACGAGTATCAGAGAGGAGACTGTTACAGAAGGGGGAGCCACCACAAGGAAGGCCATGAGGAAGATCATCAGACAATGGAATTGGCTGCCAGAAGTGGTGGTGACGACAACCAGCCTAGATGGCTTTAAGGAAGAGTTAGGCACATTTATGGATGAGAGATGTATCAATGGTAACTAGAATTAATGCCTGAGTACATCTTTCAGACAAGGGAGACAGGCAGGATGACTCTAAGGCCATTGGATGGGATTTGAGAGCAGGAGAAGGTTTCCCCTTGCCTCTGCTTGAGATGCCCATGGGCAATTGGTGGGCCACTGTGTGTGATGGGACGCTGGACTAGATGGGCTGTGGCCTGATCCAGCAGGACTCCTCTTAGGTTCTTCGGTTCTTATGTCTGGCTGTGGTAGTTGCAGGATGACATTCAGTGATTCATGGTGCCTGCAGCTCCCCTGAAGATCTTTACGATCTCAAGTCTGTACCTGGAGAGCGGTTTGCCAAGTAAGGTGCTCCTGAGCTGTTAAGGACCTTGGATGCATTTGCAAATGTAGTGCTCCTTCAAGCTCACATTTAGTGCAAAGAAGAATGAGGAGGAGAAAGAGGAGAAAACAAGGAAGAAGAGGAAGAGGAGGAGGAGGAGGAGGAGGAGGAGGAGGAGGAGGAGAGAAAAAATCCAATTCTCATGATCAAATCCAGAACTATTACGCTCACACACTCATCAACCTGTGCAGCTCTGCAATGATGCTCTCTGTGATTGAAAACTATGTATTCTTAGCTGATAACTCTATGAGCCAGCCGCATGTTGGCGCCACCTGGTGGAAAGTATCAAAACTAATATGGGACGCAGGAGAGTCCGTGGGTTGGGTTCCCTTTATGGAATCAGAGGAAAGTACAACATCAAATGTATCACAATGGAGAAGCTGGGGCACAATAACGAAGAACCCCAAAAATGTATGCCTGTCTTGGGTAAAGTCCAAAGCTAGCACTGCTGAACAGACACATGGAGGTCTCAGTGCTCAGCATGCAAACGGCCCAAACCTTCCTTCATGCTAACCAACCTGAGCCATTTCTGCACTTTGCTTCCCATCTGCAGGACATAAAAAGCGCATCCCCATGGGTGCACACTAGCATCCACACGTGTGAGTGTTAGTGTACACCAAACCAACCCCCAATGCATCCACAGACCTACCTGGTTCCGGATACACGTCCAGGTGCCACCATCTTCCACATGGAGGTTGGCATGGCTGTGCATATGCTGGCACTGTCTAGGGCTCTGCCCGAATGCAATTTTTGCCATTCAGTTTGATTCGAATTGAATATTTGAATGTCTGAATTTGTATGAATAGAGAAAAAACAAATGTATTAAAATTTGAACAAATTCAAATACATTTGTATCTATTCGTATGAATATTTGATACGAATTTGATGATACGAAAGTCAGCAACATTCATATGTATCTGTAGGCATCCATACACATCCCATTTTTATCCCATATGCATCCTGCTTTCATCACGTACGTATCCATACAGATGTGTATGGATACGAATAAGACGCATATGTATACTTACATAATGCGTACCTATCCGTACACATACGAATGTCTGAATTATTCGTACAAATGATTCAAAATATTCATGTTCATTTGAATTTTAAAAAATGAATATCTGGATGTTCAATTCAAATTAAAATGTTCGAATTCCGGTGAATTTGATCAAATAACAAATATTTCAAATATTTTTGCACATCCCTAGCACTGTCACCATGATGATGGTGCCACCATCTCCTGCAGCCTCATTTGGGGTCATCTGAGGTGTCTAGTGCATTTGCGCTGTGGTAACCACAAAGGTTGCACAACTTTTGCCCTGGCTTCCTTTTCTTCAGCCTTTTGTTTCTCAAGCCCCAAGAGTAAAAAGCAACTAATTTTCTGTCCCAAAAGCTTGCAGTACACACTCAGCACCAGCAGGGTGCTGGGCTCTTAGCCTTGTGGCATAATGGAGTCCGGCCGCATGGTCACCCTTTCTTTTCCTGTTTGAGGATTCTCCCTGCCTCCCGCCACAGGATGTGACATCAGAAGGACCTGCTCACCTGACACAGCTCCACCTATCACCTCCCTGGATTGTGCCTTTACATCATTCCCACCATGCCTCCACTGACTACTGTATTTAAGCCTGGGAAAATTAAACTCTGCCTCTTTTCCAGCTCATCCTGTCTCCCGCCTGACTTCTCTCCCTTGTGCTTTCCATCTTTAACTCACCATAGGAGCACATGGTGATCTCTTATAGCATACTGGTGGCGAATAAGGGATTTACTTCTGCAACACCTGGTGGATCGTACCAGTAACCCCTGTACCAAGCATCGTTACAGCCCTTGGGTTGTAAACAAGCATCGCTGTGATTTCAGAACTGCAGCCAAGATCAAGGTAGCCATAGGCTGCTCCAAACCAGGTTTCCCAGAGCCAAGATTTCAGGTTGCAGAGTGCAACTGCAACAGCGCAACATCTCAGATGACCCCTGGAACTGGCAGAGGTGCAAATGGTAAGGTTGTGGATGTGTGTGGTGTGCAATTGGGTGCAGCACTGCTAGTAGCTGCTGGGCTAGTTTCTGAGATGGCGGGGGATGTTTCTGATGTGGAAATACCTCCTGCAAGTGCAGATGGTGCTTCCCAGAAGATACCCCAGCATATATTAGCAAGCTAAGTGCAGATTGGCCTCTGGAATTGTCTGTGTATGCAATGCCAGTAATATAAGTGCAAACTTGGGCTGTGTCCAGATCTAGCTTACATATTCTGCCTTATTTGAATGTTCTGAAAAAAACCACACATGGATATTCCAGAATAGTTGTGCTTTATTCCAGAACATCCAAATATAGCTGAATAAGTAACTGATGTCTGAATGCAGCAATAGTGCATAATTACATGGGTGTTCCCTTGAAACCTTTTTTTAAAAAATGGAGTAACATTGGCCACCTTCTAGTCCTCAACTACAGAAGCTGAGTGGTGGTGGAATTTTTAATAACATTCTCCATGGCTCAGGTGGAAGGTTCTACGAGCACTGAATAAGACTTCTTTTGTTTGTGATGAAATGTTCGATTTAGTATGCTACTGGAGGCGATTTGTTTAAATGTGGTGCCTTTAAAGGTTCCAGATCATCCCGTAATCTGTACAAGCTAGGAACACGCATAAATGGGTTTTTTGCCTTCGAATCATATCGAACAAAATATTAGAAAATCTGTATTCGTTTGAATAGATCCCTTTTGAACGTGGTACGATTCTATTCGATACAAATGCATTCATATGAATTCATACGAATATCCAATACAAATGGGTATGTATTCCATATGTATCCCATAACATATCCTCACTGAAAGTGTCAAATCTGCCCTGAATCCACTTTGAATCCACTCTCAAACCATGGTGAATGCACTCTGGATCCATTGCAGGTGCGACTGGCGCAGCCGCTTTCCCACCTCCCCAGTTCACGAATGTTCCCGAAGCTTCGTACAAATGTTCCAAAACATTCATATCCATACAAATGTCAATGTACAAATGTTGTAACATTCAATTTGTATACAAGTGTCTGAATTCATCTGAATTTGTATGAATAATGAATGTTGCAAATATTTGTGCACTTGGTAGTACTTGGATGTCGTGGGAAAATATTTCCCCAGTGCAAATGGTATTGTTTTTCTTAAATGAAACCATCATTCTCGGCTTCCCGGACCTTTTGAAACGATCCACTCTGCTAAATATCCAAATGGGAGAAGGTCAAGGTGCAAAAAGCTGCCCCCAAATTCCCAGACCCCTCCGAGTAGGATAATGCTGAAAAGCGAGCTATGCTTACCACCTGCCTGGCAGGCGTATTATCTCTCTCCTTCACTCGCTCGGTAACTGTTAGGCCATTTACTGCCTGTTAGCAAATGACCATTACAGTTTGAAATGCTCTTTCATGCCACTGGGACACTGGCGTCTGGCACTTTAAAACCTATTATGCGCAGAAGATAATGGAAGGCGAGTTCCAGAATGAGACGCGAAGCACCAACTAGGGGCCTTTTGGAGAAGGGACATGGATGGAACGGCAGCTGGGCTCAGTGGTGCCTCTCAAAAGCCTGTCTGAGAGGGAACATCTGGGAGAACAGCTGTAAGGAGTTGCACAGGTGGACCTCGCAGGGTCTGACAATCCCTGGAGCATTCGACAAGAGGGCAGGAAGGGAGCATTGCATTTAGAAGAACAGAGAGCAAGTTCATATGGCATCTTATACGGAATACACCTACTGCTAGAGAGAATGCTGAAGAAAATGCACCCATAATCCTACTTTAGCATTCCTAATTAGGGATGTGAGCATGAATATTTGGAACGTTCGTTGTCCGGCCAAATTTGGACATTCATAAACGGATCAAATGTTACAACATTCGTAAATTATCATTTGTACGAGTACAAACGTTCTGGACACTCGTACAAAGAGTTCAGACATTCACATGAATAGTTTGACATTCGTTAAGCAGGGGATACGTACTGAATATGTGTCAGATATGTATGTGTTCGCATTGGATATGTGTTGGATACAAATGAGTTCATATTGGATACATATCAGATACGTATCTGTTTCTATTGGATATGTATCCATTTGTATCAGATATCCATATGAATACATTCATATCAAATAGAATCCTATCATATTTGAACAAATACAATTTTTTTAACATTCAATTTGTTACGAATCAAATGCCAAAACGCATTTCTGCACATCACTACGCATAATAACCACTATGCATCTTTTCAGGAGTGGATTGTAGATCAGTGGTAGACCAAATGGCCTGGAAAAACAGAAGGTTATCACTTTGGGTGTTTCCGCACTTAGCTCCTGAAATTCGGATTAAGGAAATCCGTTTTTCTGAAATCTGTCTCTGAGAAGAACTGTCTGAAATAGGGACGGATCCAAATGAGGCCCCATGCTTCCGCACTTGTGTGGGAAGCAAGGATACTGAGGCACACATCATGTGTTCACTGTGCGGATGCCGCAACACCAATTACCAGAAGCTTCTGGCCTCTTCAGGCCCCGCCACCCCAGGAGCCACGTGATTGGAGCATTCAGCCATCAGTCACCGCTCGATTCCACCCGGTGTGGGGGCGCCTCACTCAACATGGCGACTTCCAGTCCCCCCCACATCCATTCCTTCTCCTGTCTGTGTGTGGAAGCATCCTCCTTTGATGTGGAATTGCCACGCAGGAATGGCTTGAAGACCTACTTTTTCGGGCGTTTCCCCATCAGCTGCGGAATCCGGATTAAGCCCCCCAGAAGTAAGATTAAAGACACTTACCTTAAGCGGCTTCCACACTGGAGTCCTCTTCTGCGACCTGTTGCGGAGGCCGCTTCTGCATTTTGGTGTGCAAGACCAGTTTTTAAAACCAGTTTCGCCGCCAAAATCCAGATTAAATTGAAGACCTGAAAAATCAGGTCTTCAATTCATCACATGGGTAAGATGATCAGACCTGACAAAGGGAAGTACTTCTTCACCCAGAGGGTCATCGGTTTATGGAATGTGCTACCTGAAGAGGTGGTGACAGCTACCAGTCTAGATGGCTTTAAGGTAGGGTTAGACAAATTTATGGATGACAGATGTATCAATGGCTACTAGAACGAATGCCTAGGTGCATCTTTCAGGCTGAGGGGGGGGGAGGAACTGGGGCGCTTCTAAGGCCATCTGCTGGGACTCGAGAGCAGGAGAAGGTTTGTCCTTGTCTCTGCTTGAGATGCCCATGAGCATTTGGTGGGCCACTGTGTGCGACAGGATGCTGGACTAGGTGGGCAGTGGCCTGATCCAGCAGGGCTTCTCTTAGGTTCTTAAGTTCTTATGATATCTTTACTATATGGAGGCCTTAATGATAAAAATGACCTTGCTCCCTCGCTCCCTCGCTCCCTCCCTCCCTCCCTCCTTCCTTCCTTCCTTCCTGTGACCCACTTTGGTCTCATAGTTAGGGAGCTGGACTCTTATCTGGTAGTACCAGGTTCCATTCCGCTCTCCCCCATGAAGCCAGCTGGGTGACCTTGGGCTAGTCACAGCTCTCTTCTGAGCTCTCACAGCCCCACTTACCTCACAGGGTGTTCTGTTGTGGGGACAAGAATAGAAAAGCTTTGTCAGCCGCTTTGAGTCCCCTGAAATGGGTGAGAAAAGTGGGATAGAAAAGCCAACTCTTCTTCTTCCTCTTCCTCCCTCCCTCCCTTATTTTGTCCCTCTCTCTTTGTCCCTCCCTCTCTTCTTCTGCTCTTCCCTCTCTCTTCTCTCTCTCCCTCTTCTCCTTTCTCTCCTTCCCTTCCTTTTCCCATCAAAGTTCTATATGCTCATACTGTAACCCACCCTTAATTTTGCCCTAATCTAAAACTTCTTGCTTCTCCCGACCTTGCTCAGAAAGCTTATTAATAATTTTAAAGATTAAAAAAACACAACTTGCTATCCATTTTGGTCTTTGAAAGAATCAGCGCAAAATGGGAGAAAAATTACAGGTTGTGCACACTCATTATGCTTACAGATTAGCGTGATCCGCGTTGCTCAGTCTGAAATGCCATCAGTTTAAAATGTTGCAATTTAATTAGATTCTCAAAGGCTGGTGAAAAGGGATTTGGCAAGATGATTGTCAAAATATTAAGTTCAATTAGAGGGACTGTGGTTCCATCAGACCAAATTGGACAAATTAGAATCCTTTCTGTTTTGAATGGTCCACTTTTAAACCATCCCTTTAAGTGCCTAATCCTCATCCTGGCAAAGGGAAGGCAGCCTCTATTGGAAACAAGCCCAGATATGTGATGAGATCAAAACAGAAGGTTAAAAATCTCATTGTAGGTATCAGAAACAATTCGCCGCCACCTTCAGAGCAATGCCGATTTTGCTTAACCCCTTCCCTTCCTCGCACTTCTGTGGCCCTTCCAATTATAGCAAGGTCACATGAAATGATCTCCGATCGTAGCTCATTATAGACCGATGATTAGTAAGGACAGCGACTGCGGACAGTAGGATCTTAATTGGTTAGGATTGGTCTCTTCCAGTTCCTGCTAGAGAAATTCACCTGCTCACATATGAAGCATTGGAGGTAACGGTGCAGGATCAGAGGAATGGAGCTCCAGCACTTTTCTGATAGGAGGACCAGCAACATTGGGGCGTTTTGCACTGGGTCTTAGAGCTCGTCCCCATGGGCTCTGTTTACTGCGGTGCTGAATCGGGTCATCCCCAATGCGCATTGTAGTTCAAATTACCACGTCCCCATGTGTTTGAGGAGAGTACGGGTTCACGCCAAATCTGCCTGTCCGCATGAAAACCACAGTAAACTCCTGCATCGGGGAACTGCATCCTTTTTTCTCCACCCCTTCCACCCTGATAGGAAGCCCAGCTGACATTGCCATGCCCTGTGCCGCCTGCTGCAGCGATGACAAAGGAAACCCCTCCCGGTTGCACCCCCAAATACACCACACACAGCTTAGATAAGATAGAAAATGATAAAAGGGGGGCATAATAGGAAGGGAGAGCAGCTTATTGCTGGAAGCCACAGCTCAGTGCTTCCATCACTTTAGCGGAGGTGCGCACTTCTGCTTGACAGCAGGCATACCTCCACCTGACAGCAGCTTCTTCTGATCTTTCCCAGCTGAGGACAGGGAAGCCACGGGAACTTCGCCCATAAAGGCAAAGCAGCGCTTGTGTGCTAAATCAAGCCCTTTACCCACACACGCCTTGCCGATCAGGAGATCAGGGAATGAGGGTGTCATGCTTGTAGCCAGAGAGACACTCGAGAGCCATCTGACACCTTCATCCCTTCTCTTTAAGCCAAATTTCCTTGACAAAATCCCCCAAGCAGTTGTGATCGCAGCGCACATGGCAGGGACAACGGGCACAGGCAAAACCCCACCTGCTAATGCTACGATCTCCAATCTCTGCCCCCAATAACCCTGGAGTATCCCCATGCCCCTAGGATAATGCGTGATTGTCTCTTAATTTGCGGCAAGAACAGTTGGAAAGGGGGGCGTTGCTGTGGTTTGTGCAATTTGTCCCACATGTGCATGGTATAGAAAAGGTGGATAGAGAAAATTTCTTTTCTCTATCACACAACACTAGAACCAGGGGGCAGCTATGAAGTTGAGGGATAGGAGAATAAGGTCTGTCAGGGGGAAGTATTTCTCCACCCAGAGGGTCATCGGCTTATGGAATGTGCTGCCGGAAGAGGTGGTGACAGCTACAAGTCTAGATGGCTTTAAGGTAGGGTTAGACAAATTTATGGACGACAGATGTATCAATTGGCTACTAGAACGAATTATAGGTGCATCCTTCAGGCTGAGGAGGGGAGGAACTGGGGTGCTTCTAAGGCCATCTGCTGGGATTCGAGAGCAGGAGAAGGTTTGTCCTTGTCTCTTCTTGAGATGCCCATGAGCATTTGGTGGGCCACTGTGTGGGACAGGATGCTGGACTAGATGGGCTGTGGCCTGATCCAGCAAGGCTTCTCTTAGGTTCTTATGTAGCCCGGATTAGAGGCTTTGCTTGGGGATGCTCTGAGGCGAACTCAGGTTCACTGCAGAGTATATTCAGCATGGGGACAAGGATTTAGTCTGGATTATATCCTGGAATAGAGGAATATTCATCACTGCCTTCCTGAGCATATACAGTGAAGGAGCCTGACACACCCCAAGGGGGAGGCTATTCCACGGCCTGGGGGCCGTCACTGAGAAGGCCATCTCTCGGGTACCCACCCGTCTTTCTATTGAGGGTGGTGGGACAACGATGAGAGCTTCCCCTCCAGATCTTAAGGCACGGGCAGGTCAGTATGGGAGAAGGCATTCCTTCAGATATTTGGAGCCCAGGTTATTTAGGGCCTTATGTGTTAAAGTTAACACCTTGAATTGGGCTCGGTAGTGAACCGGCAACCAGTGCAGCTCTTTTAAGACTGGTGTAAGAACATAAGAACATAAGAGAAGCCTTGCTGGATCAGGCCACAGCCCATCTAGTCCAGCATCCTGTCGCACACAGTGGCCCACCAAATGCTCATGGGCATCTCAAGCAGAGGCAAGGAGAAACCTTCTCCTGCTCTCGAGTCCCAGCAGATGGCCTTAGAAGCGCCCCGGTTCCTCCACCCCCCAGCCTGAAAGATGCACCTAGGCATTCATTCTAGTAGCCATTGATACATCTGTCATCCATAAATTTGTCCAACCCTACCTTGAAGCCATCCAGACTGGTAGCTGTCACCACCTCTTCCGGCAGCACATTCCATAAGCCGATGACCCTCTGGGTGAAGAAATACTTCCCCCTGTCAGACCTGACTCTCCTACCCATCAGCTTCTTAGGTGCCCCCTGGTTCTAGTATTGTGGGATAGTGCATCTATGGTGTGATGTGCATCTGGCCGTCTGTCCCAGTCAGCAACCTTGTAGCTGCATTCTGCACTAGCTGCAGCTTCCGAACCATCTTCAAGGGCAGCCCCATGTAGAGTGCATTGCAGTAGTCCAATCTAGAGGTTACCAGAGCATGGGTGACTGTGGCCAAGTCGTCTCTGCCCAAAAAAGGCTTAAGATGGTGGACTTGTGTAGACCTTGCATCTGCATGCTTGCGTGGACTTTGGCAGGTCCCTCCTATGGCCTCCCATGCTCGGCACTAGCATGTAAATGGCAGGCAGACACCCAGGGGATCTTTTTCTGTATGTATATATACACACTCAAGCAGAGAGAGGGAGAGAGAAGAAGACAAAAACATCTTCTGATGAGCGTTTTTAAGCTCGATATTTCAACCCTGGGGTCTTTTTTGTTTTATATATTTGGTTTAATGCTGTGATGTGCACAGATGGGTTTTGTGCATTCAGTTAACATCAGATAGAATGTAGGAAAATTCCCATTCATTTGAATAGGTCCCCTTTGAATGTGGTAGGATTCTGTTCGATACAAATGTATTTGTGTGAATATCCAATGTGAATGCATACGTATCCAATATGTATCCATATGTATCTGATATGTATCTGTTATGTATCCCATAACATATCCACTCTCAAAGTGTCAAATCTGCCTGAATCTACTCTGAATCCGCTCTCAAACCATGTTGAATGCACTAGATGGCTTCAAGGAATGGTTAGACAAATTTATGGACAACCAATGTATCAATGGCTACTAGAATGGATGCCTAAGAACATCTTTCAGGCTGGAGGGACAAGCAGGATGCTTTTAAGGCCACTTGCTGGGATTTGAGAGCTGGAAAAGGTTGTCCTTGTCTCTGCTTGAGATGCCCATGGACAATTGGTGGACCACTGTGTGCAATGGGATGCTGGACTACATGGGTTGTGGCCTGATCCAGCAGAGCTCCTCTTATGTTCTTATGCTCTCTGGATCCATTGCAGATGTGACTGTCGCACTGGAGGTAGTTAGCTCTCCTTCACTGGAGGTCTTCAAACAGAGGCTGGACCTACATCTGTCTGGGATGGTTTAGGAAATCCTGCATTGAGCAGGGGGTTGGACTTGATGACCCTGGAGGTGCCTTCCAACTCTATATTAAATTTAAAAAATGTATGTTTTCAAGTCATGTATATTTTTTCAAATCCTTATTTTGTATGTACATGTGACTTAGGCATTTGTTTGAGCAATTGAGGATTTATTTTGTTTTAATACATATTGTTATTGGTTTTAATAATGTTTGATTTTAGATGTTGTTACCAACCCAGAGACCTTCGGGTATAGGGAGGGATAAAAATTGTAAAGAAAATAAATAAATAAAATAATATGATTCTCTGTTGAATTCTAGCAGCAGCTGTTGAGGATGAACAAGACGGAGTGAAGGAGGAGATGGAGTAATACTAGAAGGAGGTCTTGGGATATCATCTTAGAGATGGGGCAAGCCATTGCTTCCTTTAACTGGAAATGTGTGTTTAAGCATAATTGGATTCCATAGGGGATCTGTTAGAAATTGTAATTTCTGTGTCACAGCAGCTGTTTTCTTGGTGTTCTACCAACACTGCTCAGCAGGTGGCAGCACCTAACTGAACTTGACTGATCATCATAAACTAAGCAGAGATGGATAGAACTGATGCTGATGGAAGACCACCAGGAAATCCTGGAACTGTAGGTTAACCTGGAAAACTGAAAACACCATCCCCATTTTAAAAAAAGAGCAAGGGTAAATCACTTGCATGTTGTTGCCAAGGGAACATCTTGGATGCATTTTGAGAGCAATGTATGGCTATTGTGTTACCCAGGTACTGACTCACACGCCTCTTGAGCTAAACAAACCTTGCATGACCCCACTGTCAGGCCCATGCTTGACCAGGAAACTCAGCCCCTGCAAGTGGCATTCTGCCCACACATTGGTTCCAACAGCTTCAGAGGGCTGCAGAAGAAAGAACTGTTCCCATTGATATTGCACGCTCTAAAACCCTAACCCTAACTCTAAACTTAAACTTAAACTTAAAAACGTAAACTGAAATTAACCCTAAACCTAGCCCTAGCCCTAGCCCTAGCCCTAACCTTCACCTTCACCTTCACCTTCACCCTAACCCTAAACTTTTAAACTTAAACTTAAACCTAACCCTAACCCTAACCCCTAAACCTAAACCTAAACTTAAACAACTTAACCCTAATCCTAATCCTAACCCTAACCCTAACCCTAATCCAATGGAAACCATTGACAGATCTCTGAAGTCAGACGAAGAAGTCTCAGGAGCAAAGCCAGGCCTAATTTCTAAACACTGGATTCAGGCCTAATTTCTAAATACCCACATTTTACAGTTTCAGATTTTCTCCAAATGGTTTAATAAAACAGTCAAGTCTACCTACCTACCTACCTACCTACCTACCTACCTACCTACCTACCTACCTACCTACCTACCTATCTATCTATCTATCTATCTATCTATCTATCTATCTATCTATCTATCTATCTATCCATCCATCCATCCATCCATCCATCCATCCATCCATCCATCCATCCATCCATCTACCTACCTACCTACCTACCTACCTACCTACCTACATACATACATACACACATGCATACATACATACATACATACATGCACACCTACCTATCTACGGTATCTATTTTTAAGGTATAAACAACATTGTTCTGAGATTTCAAGGCACCAGTAAACAGCCTGAAGGACAGAATGATCTCTTAGCAGCAAAATAGTTCTAAATGGCAAAAAATGCTCCATAATTGACACTCAAAAGTGAGCTGTTTTGCAAATGGTATTTAGGAATAACACTAAAGCTGAACAAAACATAAATGCAGTGTAGATTCACTGTAGTGAAATGCCATGTGTTCAGAGAGTGGGAGGTACCTTGCAAGAGCATTTTGTAAAGTGTGGCACAGCAGCACTGCTTCAATGTAGGGATATGCATGGATATTCAAAAATTCAAAAAGCCAATTCGAATCCGACAAATATCGACATTCGAATTCGAATCAGATTTTCAAAAATCCAAATTATTGAATCCAGGTCGAATTTGGTTTTTTGAAAATCCAATATGGGTTTTTAAAAATAATTTGACTGAATTCATCATCGTATATCACATCCGAATATTTGATCTATTTGCGCTTATAATACGGGATGCAAACGAAACGCAAATGCGATAAAAAGAGGATGCAAATGGATTCAAAAATTGGATACGAACGTCCCTGACATTTGTATATTCAAGTTTGAATTGGATTTTTGAAAATATGGATCCAGGTAATCTGGATTCAAACCAGATTTTTGACAATCCGGATCTTCAAATTTTGATTCAAATCAAATATTTGAATATTCGATTTGAATCGAATTTGAATGCAAAAAAATGCATTTGTGCACAACCCTACTTCCATGTTGAGCCTTCGGGTTAAGGAAGAGTCCAGCCTAGGGAATCCCCCTCAAGGGTCAGCACTTGAACCCCTTTAAGCCTGATTATACTCAACCAGTTCGCCCAAACTTACTTATACACATCTCTCATGGACTAGAGTTCCACTCCTGTAGACTTCCATATATACAGGGATCCAAGTTATGTCTATGGATGTTTCCATCCCATGCTGCTTGGTTTATGATGATCAGCTGAACTCAGTGACCAGCAGAGTGAATGGCAGCCTCCAATAAGGGCTGTCTACATTGCTTGTGGCCATCACAATCCAGCTTTAGAGGGTGAGAATGAAAGTTCCCAACTTCCAAGGTTGCTGGTTGGGACAATTTTAGTTGGACACCCAGAAGTAGCACACTTCTGATGCCTTTTCTGGGAAACCAGCGAAAGCCACTGGGTGCCTTGTGCCCAGTATATTGGAGCAGATGCTTGGTTCCATTTTTACATGCATGCCTAGTCCAGTTCACCATGGTGCAATGCTTCGGAGAATACTTCCTTCTATCAGAGTAGGCTACAGTGGTATTTCTGTGCCTCTTCTCCAACACCTTGTTCCATGGAGACACAGAATTCCATGAGTGGTTCTTGGTTGACCTGGAGGCCTTTAGGTAGGCTGGTATGTAATACAGACAAGGCATTCTATCTGCCTGGTGAGCTGTTCCAGTAGCTCAGCACAGATCAAGCCTACGCCTTGTATCTAGGAACATAAGAGGAACCCTTCTGGATCTAGTCCAGCATCCTGTCTTACACAGTGGCCCGGCCCACCAGTTGCTTCTGGGCATCTCAAGCAGAAGACAAGGGCAAAAACTTCACCTGCCCTTGAATCTGGCATATGGTCTTTAGAGGCATCCTGCCAACCTGAAGTCAATACTTAGACATGCATTCTAGTAGCCACTGATACATCTGATCTCTGTGAATTTTCCTAACCCTTTCATATTCATTGGAGTAGATCCCCTTCGAATGTGGTACGATTCTATTCTATATGAATGCATTCATATGAGTTCCTATGAATATCCAATACAAATGCATATGTATCCGATGCGTATCCGATATGTATGCCATAACATATCAGCTCTCAAAGTGTCAAATCTGCCTCGAATCCACATTGAATCCACTCTCAAACCATGTTGATTTCACACTGGATCTGTTGCAGATGCGCAGCCACTTTCCCACCCACCCCATTTGACAACTCTTCCGAAGCTTCGTACGAATGTCAATATACAAATGTTGCAACATTTGATTCAATTACAAATGTGCAAATTTGTACGAATTCGTATGGATATTGAATGTTACAAATATTCATGCACACCCCTAGAAGACGTCCTTTTCTTCTGCTACCACAAAATCATGCTGCTTGCATGCTTCTAACTATGACCAAATGTACTTTGAGATTGATGTCTAGCAATCCTGACAGCTGATGGCTCCTCGCAGAGCTATAGAAGTTGAGCAAAGTTGAAGGGAACGCTCAAGAGGAATCACGTGGCCGACCATCCAGGTTGGATTTGCGTGGAGTCTAAAAATCAGCTTGACAGTAGTATTAATTAAAAAGTGGCCTAACTTGCTTGGGAAAGGGCTGAATTCTCCTCTTTTGAGACTTCTTAAGCAGAGGTTTGACAGCCCACAGTTGGTGGATAATCTATGGTCAATATTCTTACGCCAAGTATAGAGCTGGATAAAATGCCTTGGAGATCCCAACAGCTGTTTCCTTTCCAAAACACAAGAGAAGATTAGCCTCATCTGCAGAACAGCTTGGCACTTTTATTTACTCAAGCTGCCTTTTGGAGACAGAATCATCTCACTTTTCTCTTTGGTGAAAAGGACATGTGCACCTACACAGTTTTGGTACCATTCCTTTGACCTAGGGTGCAATCAGACAGCACTATTTTGGTCACCCTTTACCAAGAATCACCCCAACTGTAGACACACACAAAAGTGCATCAAACTGTTAATCAGTTTTGAGTGCTCAAATCCACCATAGATCCACTTTGAATCCACTCTCAATCCATGTTGAATGCACTCTGGATCTGTTGCAGATGTGACTGGCGAAGCCACTTTCCCAGCTCCCCAGGTTCACAAATGGTCCAAAGCTTTTGTCTGAATGTTCTGAAACGTTTGTACGAATACGGATGTCATTGTCCAAATGTCCAAATTCATCTGAATTTGTATGAATATCAAATGTTAAGAATATTCATGCACAGCCCTAGCCCTGATTGGTTTATCTGTCATAACAGCCATTTCTAGGCTGTGATGGCTTTCATTTTTCTGTTCTGTGCATCCATGGCTTCCCTCCCAATCTGACCCAAAATAGAGTCACACTCAGTGTTATGATTTCCTGAATGAGGAAGGGGTGCCCATTCCCAGGCTTTGGGACCTGATAAGGCATATGCAGGGGTAAAATGTATGATGCCCCAAACTCCAATTTCTCCAGGGGGTGTCCTTTAAGCATATCTGGTCACCCCCTTAGTGTTCTGCTTTAAATACAGGTAATAATTGTTCAACACTAAAAATAATGTAACATACAGGACTCAAGGAAGGACACCCACCCTGGTAGTTCAATATTCAGGGTGACCAAACTATCAAAGGCCCTGGGTGAAGAGAGATGTTTTAACCAGGTGCTGAAGAGCATATGAGGTTGATGATTAAGTGTGACTCTGCTGGACAATGTGAAAAGAGATGGTTTTTGAACTAGGGATGTGCATGAATAGTCATAACTTTTGTTGTTCATCCAAATTTGTGTGAATTCAGACATTAGTATATTAATTTAATGTTACGATGTTCATACATTGACATTTGTACAAATACGAAGGCTTCAAACATTCGTACGAAGCTTTGGGACACTCGTGAAATGGGGAGAAGGGAAACCGGCTGCACCAGTCACATCTGCAACAGATCCAGAGTGAATCTGACATGGTTTGAGAGTGGATTCAAAGTGGATTCAGGGTGGATTTGATGCTTTCAGAGCAGATATGTTACGGGATACAAGTAGGATATGTATGGGATACATATGCATTTATATCAGATATTTGTTGCAATCCCGCTTTGCAACCTGAATCCTTGGCTCTGGGAAACCTGAGGGGGAGGCAGCTTACGGCTACCTCGATCGTGGCTGCAGTCCTGAGAACCTGGTTACAACCCAAGGGCTGCAACGATACTTGGTGCCATTAGTTACTGGTACGATCACCGGGTGTTGCGAAAGTAAATCCCTTATATGCCACCGGCATGCTTATAAGAGATCACCATGTGCTCCTATGCTGAATTAAAGGCAGAGAGCACTGGGGAAAGAAGTTAGGTGGGAGACGAGATGAGTTGGAAAGAGAGCTTTATTTCTCTGCAGAGCTTTTTTATAGCCCGCAACAAGAAGGCGGGAAAGGAAGTGACCTCAGCAGAAAATCTTGGGAGGTGATAGGTGGAGTGCATCAGCTGGGCAGGTCAGAAGTCCTTCTGATGTCACATCCTGTGGCAGGCAGGAAGAGGAAGGTTGTTCTCTACACAGGCCATGCGGCTGGGCAGCCATTCTGCCCCCAGGCTAAGAGTCCAGCCCCTGCTGGTGTCGAGTGTGCACTGCAAGCTTGGGGAAGCAGGGAGATTCCTTTTACCCTGAGGCTTGAGAAGCTGGTGGAAAAACCTGGGCCAACTTGCAATTGCTACAGATATTCATACAAATTCACACACATACATTTGTATTGAATAGAATCCTACGACATCCAAAGAGGATCCATTAGGAAGAATGCGAATTTTCTTACATTTGATACGATACAAACCGAACACCAAAACCCCCATCTGTGCACATCCCCATTTTGAACCCATCTTCACCACCATCAAACACTCGTTTTTTCTTGGAGGGACAAAGCCGCAGCATTTCAAAGCACTCTCCTTTTCCCATGAGTCCAGGCTGAAATGTCTAATCTAAAGGAGAAAATTGGATAGTGAGTCTATGGGCATTTCATGACCATAAATGGCAGATCTTCACTATATATACAAAACAAGCAATCAGCAACACTTTAGCATATGTCACTGTGTCCAATAATCAAGTCTCGGATGGTCGGAAATGTGTGTATTTTCATTTTCATAATGATGGCTGTTCATTTGGAGGAGCATAGAGCGAAGGAGAGGAAGAGAAATGGGAAGCCATCAGACCCGACGTCTTTGTATATGGAAGTGTTTTCGGCTGTGCAGAAGTCCTGCGTGTCAAAGATCTCTCCTTCTGGCTTGAGTTCCATCATGTTCGGAGCTTCAGGAAGAGTTAACGATCTCTCCCATGATGAGACGGCTAGTGTGAAGGTATGGGGGCAGGATAATTATCGGGAGGTAATCACGGGCTTAATTGCAAATTCTTTTCACTGCCATCAGTTCAAGGCAAGACTGTGATCAATTCAAAACGGCAAAGTCTTGGTTCAGCCTATTCTCTCCATTTTGGTTGCTGAGAAAAAAAACCCCAAAAAGTATTGCAGAGAAGTTTCTGGGTCCCATGGCTCAGAAATCCAGACCATTTAGGTTCCCCGCTGCCTGTTTGCTATTTTTCCCAGTCCTTTTTGATTCCATTTGTGTCCTTTCCAGAGCGGGCAGCCATGAAGAAAGGACAAGCACAGGCCTGTTCAAACAGCAGCAACAAAGTAAATGCAGTTTACCAGGAGGTTATCATGTTTCAGGGTTGTTCAATCTGGAGGTCAGTAACTTCCATATCGACTCACCCATGCCCTTAGATCTGGAAGGGAGGCCCTCCTGGTTGTACATCCACTCACAGCAGCAAAAGAGGTGGGCAGCCAGGATAGGGCTTTTTCTGTGGTGGCTCCCAGACCGTGGAATAGTCTCCCTCTTGAGGTATATCAGGCACCTTCCCTCTGTTTAGATGATCTGTGAAGATGCAACTCTTTACCCTGGCCTTTGGCTACATAAAGGAACAGCCTTTTCCTGCCGTATTCAGAGACTACCATGGTTTTAATAGGTAGGTAGGTAGCTGGGTGGATGGATGGATGGATGGATGGATGGATGGATGGATGGATGGGTGGGTGGGTGGGTGGGTGGGTGGGTGGGTGGGTGAGTGGTTAGGTATGTAGGTAGGTAGGTATGTAGGTAGGTAGGTAGGTAGGTAGGTAGGTAGGCAGATAGATAGATAGATAGATAGATAGATAGATAGATAGATAGATAGATAGATAGATAGATAGATAGATAGATAGATAGATAGATAGATAGATAGATAGATAGATAGATAGATAGATAGATAGATAGATAGATAGATAGATAGATAGATAGATAGATAGATAGATAGATAGATAGATAGATAGATCTGGAAGTCAGGAGGTTGCCAGAAAGGGTCTGCTGTTTGCAACACCAGGAATCAGGTTAGGGTGGATTATATGGGTTCTCACTGCACTGTCCCCTCTGTTCCAGGTGCTTCTCCTGAAGTTGAGCAGAATGCTGCAGCTGTGCCTTTCCCCTACAGAGCTGCCCGACCCCTGGGCTACTGTTAGCCAAGTCTCTTTGGTCAGGAGCAGGTCCAGCATCTGCCTAGCCTGTGCTAGATGGGGGGCAGGCTCCGACTGGGGTGGTGGGCTGCTTCTGTGGTGGGGGTTCAATGTCTGGAGGGCATCCATCTGGAATTCCTCATCTGAGGACTCAGACAGGGCACCAGACGTGACAGTTTGCACTTCCCTTATGCAAATTTGCACTTATAGTACGGGATAAAAACGGGAGGCATACGGAATCGCGCAAATTCGTATAATGGATACGAATGTTGTTGAAATCAATATTTTTAAATTTGAACCGGATTTTCAAATGTGCGGGTTCAGATAATCCAGATTCCAATTTTTATCCCATACAAATGCGTACAGATACGAATAAGATGCGTACCAATAAGTACAGAATGCATACATATCTGTGCACATATGAATGTCCGAATAATTCATTTGAACATTAATCATCAAATGTATAGACGTTTGATTTGAATTCAGATGTCTGAATGGGAACAAATTTGATCAAATTTCAAATGCTTTGAATATTCTTGCACATCCCCAGTGGGAACATCACCTTTATTCTCTCCATACCCCTGCGGCAGAAAAACAGTATTTTCTGGAGGAATTCCAGAGAGAGACGCATGCCTCCCGCCCTGCCCCATAATTCTGCTCTGCAAGTCACTATTGGTCTCATCCCTCTGTAACCTACATAACAAATGCTCAGAAATTTTGCTGCTCCAGTAACCTCCTCTAGATATATTTTACTGATCGTTACAGGGCTACAATAAACTAAGCCTGACTGTTGCATCAACCAGGCAGAAAACAAAACCCCCGGTTTTCCTAAGCATTAAATGTACATTAACACATGGATACCCAAAGCCTACTGTAGATTGGGAGAAGCATGTTGTGGACAAAACTGATAAGTCATATAATTTAGCACCATGTTGCAAGTGAATTAGATGGTGGTCTGGACAGTATCCAGTGGAGACCTCTGATCCAGATCAATGGTGGATCAGGATCCATAACAACTGTGAGACCAAAAACAGTGGCCCTTTCTGTACTGGACCTTATTTCAGATTATATCCTGGAATAGGGACCTGCTGTCCACATGCTAATATATAGCACCCTGGCCCTGGGTAGGGTCCTTCTTAATTTTCACTACCCTGTGGACAGTGGATCCCTATTCCCTGATATAATCTGGAATAAGACCCAGTGCAGAAAGTGCTAGGGGTGGGCCATGATCTAGAACAATAGTGAGTTACAGTAATGGCCTTCATGTTAAAAACAGCAGTGACCACCATCTTCAGATGAGTATTCCCAGATCTTCCTTCCTTCCTTCCTTCCTTCCTTCCTTCCTTCCTTCCTTCCTTCCTTCCTTCCTTCCTTCCTTCCTTCCTTCCTTACTTACTTACTTACTTACTTACTTACTTACTTACTTACTTACTTACTTACTTACTTACTTACTTACTTACTTGTAGTAACCACAAAAGCTGCACAGCCTTCTCATGGTTTCCTTTTCTTCAGCCCTCCAATTCTCAAGCCTCAAGAGTAAAAGGAGTGACAATTTTCCTGTTTCCATAGTCTTCTAGTACACAATCAGAGCCACTAGGGTGCTGAATTCTTTCCACACTGCAACTGCCTTTGGGCATTATGGCATCTGCAAAGCACATGGCTTTAAAAGGACAACTCTCCTCTTCCTGTTTGAGGATTTTCCCTGCCTCCTACCACAGGATATGACATCAGAAGGACCTCTGCCACAGAAGACAGCAGCTTTTCCTCCAATCACCTCCCGTGATGTTGCTTTGATGTCATTTCCTCCACGCCCCTGTTGGCTACTGTATATATACCTGGGAAAATTAAAAGTCTTGGTCTTTCTGCCTGTACTTTGCCTCCTGACTGATTATTTACCATCTTTCAGCTGATCGGGTCCATCATTAAACACGGATCCCAGACTGACAGTCGTAGCAGCCCTCAAGCTGCTCCCCTCTAATTCCCAGGGCCCCTGGATTTCAGCTGCAGAGGTAGACTGTGGCTCATTTTGGAGCTTGGTCTGGAGTCCCTAATGGATTCCCTGCTCTGGCCCTGGGACCAGGTTAATCTGGCTGCAATTAGAGGAGCAGAATATGTGATTGACATTGAACTGCAACCGGGCAGCAGAATGGTGTCCTCAGCCTGCCAGCTGCTATTCACAATGAGGTCTAAGCAGCAGAAGCCCAGCATGTGAACAGCTTTGCACTGAGGTCATCGATTAACTAGGCTTTGTTTTTTCTTTGTGTGTGTTTGGGAGGGAGGGATGGAGAGCTATTATAACCAAATCCCAAGAGCTCTTTTAGCTCTTCTGGCAGCCACAGAGCACAGCATGAGGATGCTGCCCACATGACCAGGCCAATTAAGGTTAAGGCAGCAATATTTCCCAGACTGGAGAGAAACACATTTAGATTGGCTATTAATATCAATCCAAGACACAACCAGGGCCCAAGGACTGAGAGGAAGAAACAGCCTTGGCTCACACTAACAGATATATGAATACTTCTGGGAGGTAACCGTTCTCATCGACCTCCAAACATGCCCACCCAAATGGGCAATTTCCACAAAGTGAAGGAAGATAAATCATAGAATCATAGAGTTGGAAGGGATCTCTAAGGTCATCCAGTCCAACCCCCTGCTCAATACAGGATTTCCTAAACAATCCCAGACAGATGTAGGTCCAGCCTCTGCTTGAAGACCTCCAGAGAAGGAGAACTCAAGACCGCCTGTGGCAACCTATTCCACTGACTGATCACCCTTACTGTCAGGAAGGTTTTCCTTATATCTAATCTGCATTGACTCCCTTGAAGTTTCATCCCATTGTTTCTAGTCCTCCCATCTTGTGCAAATGAGAATAGGGACGATCCCTCTGCACTGTGATGGCCCTTCAGATACTTGAAGACCACTATCATGTCTCCTCTCAGTCTTCTCTTCTGCAGGGTAAGCATTCCTAGATCCTTCAACTGTTCCTTGTAGGATATGGTTTCCAGACCACCAACCATTTTGGCAGCCCTCCTGTGGATCCATACAGGATGGAAACGGGTTGCATACGGACATGTACGGATGTGTATGGATGGTATGCGCTGTGTAATGATGCATACGGGCACATACAAATGTTGTTGACATTTGTAAGTGCAAAATCGAATCAAAAATTCAAATGAACAGATTTTAATCAAAAATTTGAATGAATAGATTCAAATTTGCTTAATTTGAATCAAATTTGGTTAAATTTGAATTTTAAAGATTCTAAAATCTTTAGATTTTAGTGAGGTTGGTGGGTACCTGGGAGAGAGCTTTTTCAGTGGTGGCCCCTAGGCTGTGGAATGGTCTCCCCTCCGGGGTGCACCTTGCCCCTTCCTTGTTATCATTTAGGAAGGCTGTAAAGGCATATCTTTTTGCCTTAGCCTTTGGCCAAGATTGATTCATTCTTCCCTCGGTTCCACTTATTATTAATTACAGTTATTATTAATACACCATTGAATGCACGGCTTAAATTAGAGCTTTTAACTATGTACCTTGTTTTAACCTGTCTCTTGTTTTTATTATGTTTTTAATTGTATCTTGTTTTTTTAATGTGTTTTTAAAATGGTTGATTCGTTGTCACCCGCCCAGAGACCTTCGGGTATGGGGCGGGATAGAAATGGAAATAAATAGATAGATAGATAGATAGATAGATGATAGATAGATAGATAGATAGATAGATAGATAGATAGATAGATAGATAGATAGATAGATAGATGATGAATGAATGAATGAATGAATGAATGAATGAATGAATGAATGAATGAATCGATTTTTCAGATATTCAATTTGAATTGAATTGAATGGTGAAAATTGCATTTGTCCACACTCCTAATCAAATCGAAGGGTGGAAATGGGCTTTGCGCACATCCTCTGTGTGTGTGTGTGTGTGTGTGTGTGCTGCCTGCACAACTCCTTCTCCTCCTCCAAATAAGAATGCAAAGCATCTTCATTACGGAGTTAATCTTTTCAGAGCTTGTTGTGCTGTAAGAGCGAAACGAACAACCCAACTGAATGGAGCTCTACAGTCAAGGAGACCTTTGTGTTTTCCCAGCTGATCAAATGAATGGGCATCCACCAAGAAGCCTTGATGATTACATTTCCCCGCTTCCCCACCACATTTCAGGCTGCCTCAGTGTGATGAAGACTCATGATCATGCTCTTTTAGAACGCAATGGTGGCTAATAGAGGAATATTCACACTGGGCATTCATACATACGTGCCTGAAACCTGATTAGTTCTTTGTCTTTGAATTCTGAAACACTCTTTTCCTCCTATTCTTTGAGAGATCCATCAAAGAGAGATCCCTTATCCACATTTTTATCCCACCCTATACCAGAAGGTCTCAGGGTGGGTTACACACACCACAGTGGTAACAAACCAGATAGACCATGAGACTTCCTTGATCCTGATTATTATAAAATAGCTCCTGGGCTGTGGGTGTAGTGGATCACAGAGACCCAATGATCCCCACTCCAAACAGAAGGCTTTTCTGTTGCTGTTTCCTCAATCCATTTTATTCATCAGATGCCTTCCAGATGTTCAATTTCCATGTTTCCAGTAGGGTGGTTGCACCCATGGGGGAAATTCCCAGGGACACCATTCTAACAGAAACTGAGTTAGACTGCGCAGTTGCTTATTTAGATGTAGGGATATGCATGGATATTCATAACGTTGGAAATGCGTATGATGAAGAAGAAAAAGAAGAGTTTATTTATTTATTTACTTATCATTTATATTTCTATCCTAACTGCCCGGATTGGTTCGCCACAGGGCGGTATACAAATAAATATTATTATTATTATTATTATTATTATTATTATTATTATTATTATTATTATTATTATTATTATTATTATTATTATTATTATTATTATTATTATTATTATTATTATTATTATTATTATTATCCTGCCCTATACCCAAAGGTCTATAATTGAGTTGGCTTCTCTACCCTGCTTTTCTCACCTATTTAAGGGGACTCAAAGCGGTTGGCAAAGGTTTTCTATTCTTCTCCCCACAACAGACAGTGTGAGGTCGGTGGGGTCTGAGAACTCAGAAGAGAGCTGTGACTAGCCCAAGGTCACCCAGCTGGCTTTGTGGAGGAGTGAGGAATCAAACCAGGTATTCCCAGATAAAAGTCTGGCTCCCTAACCATTAGACCAAACTACCTCACTAGTCCAGCATTCTTGATCACTCAGTGGCCCGCCAGTTGCTTCCAGGAGTTCTCAGGCCAAATATAAAGGCAAAACCTTCATGCACCAGCTGGAACATACTGGAATAGAATACTTAAACTGGGTGAACGTGGAAACAGTCTTTGTTTCCTTTGATCTTCCCCAGTTGTTTCACCCAGAGAAACAAATCCTTGTTCTCTTCAATTTTTCTTAAGGGAAAATCCAAGGACAGTCCAGGCACAATAGGGGAGTGCACAAAAGGGTTTTGTTTTGTTTTTTTGCATTTGAATTTGAGTCAAATCGAATGTCAAAACATTTGATATGATTCAATTCGAATGTTGAAAATCCAAATGCACCAAAAAGTGATTCGAATCTATTCGGTCCAATGTTACACACGAATTTGAAGTTACAAATGTCGACAACATTCATATGTGTTATATGCGTCTGTACGCATTTTGCATGCATCCCATTTTATCCCATTTGCATCCTGTTTTTCTTCTGTTTTATAAGTGCAAATGTGTACAGATATGTATGATATTCGTACAGATATGCAGGTAATACATATGTATCTGTACATTTAAATGATTTGAACCCATCTAAGGGGACTCAAAGCGGCTGACAAAACTTCTATTCTTCTCCCCACAACAGAACACCCTGTGAAGTAGGTGGGGATGTGAGAGCTCAGAAGAGAGCTGTGACCAGCCCAAGGTCACCCAGCTGGCTTCGTGGGGAAGGGCGGGATCGAACCCGGTATTCCCAGATAAGAGTCCGTCTCCCTAACCACTAGACCAAACGGGCTCACAGACAGACAGACAGACAGACAGACAGACAGACAGACAGACAGACAGATAGAGGAGAAGAAGAAGAAGAAGAAGAGTTGGCTTTTCTACCCCGTTTTCCTCACCCATTCAAGGGGACTCAAAGCAGCTGACAAACCTTCTGTTCTTCTCCCAACAACAGACACCCTGTGAGGCAGGTGGGGCTTTGAGAGCTCAGAAGAGAGCTGTGACTAGTCCAAGGTCACCCAGCTGGCTTCATGGGGGAGGACAGAATCAAACCCGGTATTCCCAGATAAGAGTCTGGCTCCCTAAGCACTACAGGAAACTGGCTCATATGTATCTGTACAAATATCATACATATTTGTACACATTTCCAATTATAATACAGGATGAAAATGGGATGCATACAGGTTAAACAGGATGCATATGAAATGCATAACGAAATGTTATACATTCGTATAACATATATTATGGACATTTGTATCTTTAAATACGAATGTTGTTGACATTCGTATCTTCAAATTCGTATCTAAAATTCAATCCAATAGACTCAAATGCGTTGGATTCAAATCAGTTTTTGTTGCATTCAGATTTTAAACTTTCAAATCAAATTGAATCTTCTGACATTCAATTCAACTCAAATTCGAATCCAAAAAATAAATAAATTCATGTGCATCCCTGGTCCACATTCAATTGAATTTGATTGAATTTTGAATGTTTAGAACATTCATGCGCATCCCAAATGCCCATCCATAATCACCGGCTGTGGCCTTCTCCACACTGTCTGCAGTTCCATGATTTGCCACACGATAGAGTGAGATACAAAAATTGTTGCCTGTGAGAGTGGGCCCCTTTTCAAACTCGTACAAAAAATAAATAAACGAAAGATGCAGCTAAAGCTTAGCAGATAATAAATAAATGGCCACCTGGCTCCATTTCCCAGCCTACTCATTTGGAAGCCGTGAAGGGAAGGATTAACATCTTCTGCCAAAGACTCCTTTATTTTCAGCTGTTAGAAATCACGAATGTTGGCCACTTCTCATGGAGTGGAAATCCTCCCACAATTCCCATTGGCTGGCAGAGAAGGAATGGCGGAAGGAGGCTCAGGGTTTAGATCAGGAGTGACGTCGCAAACCCACAGCAATGTGCTCTATGCGCTCGTTTGCAATGGGAAATGATGCCGCTCAATGTCGCGTCCGGAGTAGGCACAAACATTAAGCACACTCACTCACACGCACGCATACAGCAGGAGGCCCAGTCAATTTCCAGAGTTCCTGGGGATTTAGAGTACATATAGTCAAACAGGCCAAGAATTGGGTTATCAGAGAGTCGTCTTAAGTAGGGAGGTGCACAGATATTCAAAAATATTTGTTATTCATATGAATTGCCATATTTGTATATGAATTGAATTTGCAGACATTCGTAATTTAGTATTCATACCAATTTGAATATTTTGAGTTATTCGTACAAATAATTTGGACATATTGAAGAAGCAATAAATTAGATAGATAGATAGATAGATAGATAGATAGATAGATAGATAGATAGATAGATAGATAGATAGATAGATAGATATGGTCCTCTAAAATTTTACTCCCTTCTTCCCTGAATGAGTCATCCATCACTGGGACAGCAGGATAAAATGACATTTGCCGAAATGGTACTCCACTCTGATTTCATCACATTTTAGAAGGAGGAACAGGCTTTGCATACACTTTGTATTCATTCTTTCTGTTGTTTTGTGAGTGACTAATAGCAGGCAACAGAGAGGTACTTTGAAATTGGAGTCCTTCACCATGGCCTTATAAAATGGATACTGGAAACCCTCTTTAACAGAGTTGCTAAAATGTGAAGGCAGTTCCAAGCTGGTTTTCATCTCAAATGGATGGATGGATGGATGGATGGATGGATGGATGGACGGACGGACGGACAGACGGGCGGGCGGGCGGGCGCATGAGTGAGTGAGTGGGTGAGTGGGTGAAAGCAAGCAAGCAAGCAAGCAAGCAAGCAAGCAAGCAAGCAAGCAAGCAAGCAAGCAAGAAAGAAAGAAAGAAAGAAAGAAAGAAAGAAAGAAAGAAAGAAAGAAAAAGACACCTTGCAGCAGAAAAAACGGTTGCGATGAGAACTGAATTGTTGCAGAACTGAGGGTTCCATTTCCACGATTTCAGCCCCCTGTGTGTTCCAGGACAGGTCTCACCCCACTCCAAAGCTCAAGTGAGCTTCTGAACCTGCTGCAAAGGTTCTAATGGCCAGGGGCCAAGGTCCCTGGCCTCAGAGCCCCGGGGAGGGGAGGGGAGGGGAAATCCTTTCAGTGGTGCCATTTGATGTATAGCCAGTTGTCCTCCCTGTCCTTCCATCCACCTCCCTGTTACATTCCAAAGGCTCCTGGGCCTCCCGTAGACCTGTTCAGTAGACACATCTGCCAGTCTAGACAGCCATTTTGGAGGTTCTAGGGGTTGTGCTGCACCAGTCTGGATACACGAAAAATAAAAGTGGAACTGGGACATTCATTTAGCAGGTCTAGAAATTTTCTCTCTCTTTCCTGAGTTCAGCAGGAGTTCACCCAGTCTATGTGAGAATAACAGACAGGCAAGATGCCTTCAAAGACCATTTACAAAGAGTTAAAGGGAGGTGAAGGTTTTTGGGGAGTTTCTACTCCTTGAAATACCCAGAATCAATTGGTGGCCCATTGTGTGGACAGAGTGCTGGGCTGTGACCTGATCCAACATGGATCCTCTTAGGTTATAGACACATTTATGGAAGTTATCAATGGCTACTAGAATGGATGTCTGAGTACATTCTCTTGGTTGGGGGGGGGCATCTACTATTTACAGGAAGTCAAGAGCAGGTGAAGGCTTTGCCCTTGTCTTCTGCTTGAGATTCCCAAAAGCAACTGGTGGGACACTGTGTGCGACAGGATGCTCACCTAGATGGGTTGTGGCCTGATCCATCAGGATTTATCTTATGTTCTTAGATAATGTGGTTGTCATGGAGCACCAAAAATAGTTTTCATGTGTCATTAGTAATTTTAAATATTGTGTTTTCAGAAAGCGAGAGAGAGGTGGCCTGCCCTCCGAGATCAAGTGGACACTTACAGAGATTCTCTCCATATGCTTAACTGACAATCTAGGACATATTACTGTTCTCAAATTAGCACATTATTATTCAAAGAATTCCTTCATGCCACAGAGAGATGTGTGGATAGAAGAAAATCACAGAGCGTGCAGATATACTGAAGCATTAATTCTAATTATTAAATAAAAATTGACTACTTATGGTTGGTAGCCTGATTACTAAGACAATTAGAGGAATAGTCAACAGGGTGTTGTCCCAAGTTCTGCTGGGTAATTAGAACCATATTCAGAACACCTGGATGGTTAATGCTGTGTTCAGTCATGTTCATCCAAAGTTGTTTGTTACCCTCACATATATTGCAGTGGGATTCAAATTCGAAACGAATATTCAATCCCATATGAATCCCATACGAATCTCATACGAAGTTTCATGCAAATGTATCAAAACATTTGCTTTGAATTTGAATGTCAGTCTTTGAATGTGCCAATGTTCAATTCAGGTATGTCTGAATCCGTACAAACCTGTACAAATTTTGAATGTTACAAATATTTGGGCACATTCCTACTTCCCAGTCTTCCCTTGATCTTCCCAATTTTGCTCAGCTTGGTTAGCTCCTCACTTCAGAAGCCAGGAGCAGCTCTCCGAGATGTGGCATTTAAAACTCCCTTTTCTCAACTCAAGCCTGTCTTTAAAGATAATTGAACAGGTGGGTGCTTGCAAAAAAGGTGTGGGAGGCATTTCAATGTATTCCTCAGGACTTGCATTGTACACACACAATGCTTCCCTCCACCTGGCTTTAAGCCCCAAGTAGTTAAAGCTTTCAGATGTGGTTGTAATTAGGTAAATGCAGAACTCTGAACCTTGTAAGGAAACGGTTTTTGCTCATTCAAAGTAATTATGACAATTAGGACTGAGAGGGATGGAAGACTGGTTGACTAGACCTAGAAGCAGCCCTGAGCGATTCATGTGCCAAATTAGAAACCAAGTTCTATAGTAGAAAAGTTTGGAACTCCTTGCCAGAAGGATACGTTTGTTCCAGAACAGACTAGAGACTAAATAGAAAACAAGGCTTTTTCTGCACTTGCTTTCTGCATTTACATGTGCCTGGCCAGCTCCACTACTGCAAAACATGGAAGCCTTGTGCTTTCCTCCCTAGAAATTAGAGATGTGCATGAATATTTGTAACTTTCAATATTCATATAAATTCAGACGAATTCAGACATCTGTATACCAATCAAATGTTATGACATTCATACATTGATATTTGTACGTAGTCCAGCATCCTGTCACACACAGTGATCCACCAATTGCCCATGAGCATCTCAAGTAGAGACAAGGGCAAACCTTCTCCTGCTCTCAGAAGAACACAAGAGGAGCCCTACAGGATCAGGTCACAGCCCATCTAGTCCAGCATCCTGTCTCACAACGTGGCCCACCAATTGCCCAGGGGCACCTCAAGCAGAAACAAGAGCAAACCTTCCCCTGCTCTTGAATCCCAGGAAATGGACATAGAAGCATCCTGCTTGTACTCTCAGCCTGGAAAATAAGTCAGCAAGTGCCATTTTGCCCCTTTATAAATCTATGGTGAGGCTACACTTGGAATATTGTATACAATTCTGGTCACCACACCTCAAAAAAGGATATTGTGGAACTAGAGAAGGTGCAGAGAAGGGCAACCAGAATGATGAAAGGGCTGGAACAAACTCCCTTACAAAACCAGGCCGCAACGTCTAGGTCTCTTCAGTCAGGAGAGACAGCGTTTAAGAGGGGACCTGATTGAAGTATATAAAATTATGCATGGTATAGAAAAGGTGGATAGAGAAAATTTCTTTTCTCTATCACACAACACTAGAACCAGGGGGCATCTATGAAGCTGATGGGTAGGAGAGTCCGGTCTGACAGGGAGAAGTATTTCTTCACCCAGAGGGTCATCGGCTTATGGAATGTGCTGCCGGAAGAGGTGGTGACAGCTACCAGTCTGGATGGCTTTAAGGTAGGGTTAGACAAATTTATGGATGACAGATGTATCAATGGCTACTAGAACGAATGGCTAGGTGCATCCTTCAGGCTGGGGGGGGAGGAACTGGGGCGCTTCTAAGGCCATCTGCTGGGATTCTAGAGCAGGAGAAGGTTTGTCCTTGTCTCTGCTTGAGATGCCCATGAGCATTTGGTGGGCCACTGTGTGCAACAGGATGCTGGACTAGATGGGCCGTGGCCTGATCCAGCAGGGCTTCTCTTATGTTCTTATGTTCTTATGTACATCCGTATGCATCCCATTTTAATCCTGTATGTATCTGAAAGTATGCGTACGTATCCATACACATACAAATGTCCAAATTATTTGTATGAATAACTTGAAATATCCGTAATCGTATGAAGACAAAAGTACAAATGTCTGGATTCCTCCAAATTTCTACAAATAGCCAATATTTTGACTATTCATGCCATCCCTAGGCCTGAGTCTACAGAAAGCTTTTGCCCAATGGGTACCAAGCCTTGAAGAGCTAGTCCAACTTTTAAGAGAAAATGGCGGGGATCTGATTGATGAAAACCTCCGACAACAATCTAGGATGCGTGCCAGATAATGAAATGACAAAAGGCCCGCTAGATGGCACATTTGTGACCCGAAAAAAAGAGAGGCTGATGGCAGAGCAAGATCAATTTCTGCATCATTCAAAGTAAGGTCAGCAGTACTTGGGCGTTCATATCAGGAAGAACTTGATTGATTCTTAAGTGAGGAGCTTGCCAATGGGAACTCTGACCTGTAATTGCTGCCCAATATAGAAAACTGATATGGAGGGAAAGATTTAAAATCGCCCCCGTCTTAATGAAATACAGGGGATTTTGGCTTCATTTTGAAAAAGTAACATTCATGCTGCAATGCTAAGCATGCTGCCCTGAAAGTAATCCAACAGTGAAGCCTGTTGGAAAATGTTTGTACAAGATATGCACAAAACCAAGGCAAGTTATCTTCCTTGTGGAGTTAACCACCCATGAAACAAGCACATGGTTTAAGTGGAACGCAGGTGAAAGAAGGAATGAATAAGTTGTTGAACTGCAGACTGGTTTCAATTGGAACATTGTACTTTCTAGGATTGGCCAGGGCCCATGGACACCAAGAAGCACTGAGCCAAGGTTCAGAAGAGCATGTTTGAGCAAAGAGAGATTGGCGGTGTGTTTCTGGCAAAGTAGTTCTGGGTGCTTCTCTATATGCCTGGGGCTGCCAGCTTCTCCTGGAAATTTCAGTCAGCCGAGCCAAGAGTTCAAGTAGATGCCCCAAAGTCAGAGACATGCCAAATACACTCATTCAAGAGGTCTCGCTTGAGGCTGAAGTTTAAGTGCTGAAACAACACTTTGCCAATACCAAGGGCCAGCAATGGTGTTAGGACTACTGGCTAGTAAAGTGGACCAGCAAGGGTGCTAGGACCGCCAGCTAGTACACTGAGCCAGCAAGGGTGCTAGGTCCGCCAGCTAGTACACTGAGCCAGCAAGAGTGCTAGGTCCACCAGCTAGTACACTGAGCCAGCAAGAGTGCTAGGTCCGCCAACTTGTACACTGAGCCAGCAAGGGTGCTAGGATTGCCAGCTAGTACACTGAGACAGCAAGGGTGCTGGGACCTTCCTTTCCACACACTCCTTTCCAAGCCATGGCCTCTCCTTAGATAGTGTATGGAAAGGAGGCCTCTGCTATGCTTGATGGTCCAGTATACTGGCCAGTATGGAGTAACCTTAAATATGCTATATGTGCTCAATAAATGATCCCAATTTGCCAAGAAAGTGTGTGCAGATGAAGCACTCTGTTGGTCATATGGCAGAAGCACACAGAGGGATCCCAACAAAGTATCCAAAACTCTGAGAACATTTTGCAAACTTGTCATGTCATTGATGAGTTGGCAGAACTAGGCTGGCGCCATACCTTGTGATGGGGTGCAAACTGGGGGAAAATACATGTGACAAATAGACACATTCAAGCTGTTCTCTCAAACCCCCCTATTTTTCAGAATATATTTCAAGGCCCTTTCTGCACTTAGCACCATGAACCGATCGGATTGGTGGATCAGATTAGCATGGCTTACTTTTCTGGATTCAGGAAAGGCATGGTGGACCAGCACAGTCTGCATGGATTGCTCTGATCCAGATCACCCATGTGCCTCTGAAAGTGCACCTCCATGCCTCCGTGTGCTAGGAAGGAATGCTTTTAGCTTTGGAGTCCATGTGTGTGTCAGCTCAACAATGCACTATGCCATGGTGCTAAAAACCATTTCCCAGTAGTCCTGGAACATGGAGGCATTCCAGTTCAGGGTCACTGGTCCCTCTGGTAGTACCAATTAAACCAGAGGTGCACAAATATTCAAAATAGTTGTTAATTGTACTGATTTGGGTGAATTTGGATATTCATATACGAACTGAATGTCTAAACATTTGTACTTTAGTATTCGTATTAATACAAATATTTTGAGCTATTTGCATGAATAATTCAGACATTCGTATATGTACAGATACGTATTTATTTATTTATTATTTATTTATTTGTTCACATTTCTATCCTGCCCCATACCCTAAGGTCTCTGGGCGGGTAACAGCAGATTAATTAACAAATTAAAAACAAATAGTCATTAAAACCAGATACACATTAAAAATGAAATACAGATTAAAAACTTTTTTAAAAATCAGCACATTTAAAACAGTGCACTCCATATTGCATTTGTTGAGCCTATGGGACAACGTATGGGATGAAAACTTGTTATGCACGGATGCTTTTGGATTTGTACGAGATTTGTATCATTGGATACATATCAAATATTCAAACAAATAGATACGAATCTATTTGTGTTGGTTCGAATGTCTAGACATTTGTTTTTCTTTATTCGCATGAATTTGGATTGTTGAATATTCAATTTATTACGAATAAAATGTCAAAAATGGCTTTTGGGCCCTAGATTAAGCAGAGGCATTTTTGCACTACCCTTCCCACCTGCTGGACAGGAAAGGAGTGCAATGACCCAACGTTGACTAGCGCTTGCACTTGGAGCACTAGCCAACTTTAACGGCTCCCTCCCCCTGGGATCGGATACTCACCTAATTCAATCCTGGGGCCTGGTCCTCCTCTGGGCACCGCCATTTTAGCAGTGGTGCCTCTGTGACTGTGTGTGCATCTACACACGTGCAGTTGTGTCTATGGTCATATGAGATGCCAGCGCACTTGCGCAGCACCTCAAATACCCCGCAGCACCAGCAAGAGCAAATGTCACACCGCTGGGCGCTTCAGATAAGTAATCAGGTAACAATGAATCATATGTGCTCCACACCTAATCAACAAATAGTGCACCTTCTGGGAACGGCAGGCACACTTGGAGCCTGTAACAGAGCATCTGCAACCATTCTAGAAAAGTAAGTGTGAACAGGCCCGGATAGAAACAGGCAAGTAGCTGTCAGAGTAGGATTTCCCAGCATAAAATGTGCATCTGGGCTGAGAAAATCCTAGAACATTCACTCTGCAGGACAACAGCTGCCATGAATTGTTTACTTCTTCCTGCATCCATGATCTACATATTTGGAACTATCCCCCAGATGTTTCCAAGATGGAGATTAAACCTACCACCCCTACTCTGCAGTTTTAAGCAAGTGTGGGCGGAGTATCTGTCCATGGGTGAAGCCCTCTTAAGCCAACCCAGTTCAGAGGTGTTTTTGCACTGGGCTTCCTATCCACTGGACAAGAAAAGTATGTGAGCACCTACCATCTGTAGGCCACAATATAATAGGGGATTTTTTTTTTTTTTTAGAGGGGGGGCAAGAAACGCTACCAGAAGTGGCATCAGATGTGGACCACCACTGAACTTTGGCAACTTTGAGGGCAAGGGACAAAGGTCCATGGACTTTGACAGATCCAAGACTGGCTCTGAGGAACTGCCCAGCCTCCAGAGCCATTTGCTGTCACTGGGCGGGCATGAGATGATTAGGTAATGGCTGTGCAATGGCTAATTCACCCCCATGCGTGATGGACTTACTTAGCGCAAAACAGCACGGCACAGGGTAGCCTGTTCCAAGCAGAAACAGAGTAATATTCCCATACCTTCCTTAGAATTTGGAGCCATCACATTTGTAAGCAGAGCACAAGGCAAGTCCTTGACGGCCAGGGCATGGAGAAGGGAAGGCTGCACCCTGCTTCTCTTTCTGGCATTCAGGTGAAAATTTCACTTCCAATATAGTTTCTTGACATTTTGCATTAATATCAGATAATGGTTTCTTGTAATGGAGATGGACTCTTTAATGGCAGTATGCGTTAAGTGACATCTCCAGAGTATCTTCTACTCATTACCCAGGAGAGATTTTTCAAATTTTAATTACAAGCCAGGAGGAGACAAATCAATCCCTTGGCAGTTTTCTCCTCTTATCCCAGCTGATCTATTAAAACATGCCCAGAAGATGAAAAAGCAGCCACAAAGGCAAATGTTGCTACACTGAGCAAGGCCTAGAGTTAATGCTTAGCACAACTCTGCATCCAGGCCTTTCTAAACTGGGTCTTATTCCAGGTTTTATCCTGGAATAGGGACCTGTGGTCCACATGTTGGTGTAGACTGCGGGCCAATTTGTACTTGGCCCATTAGTAGGAATGCGCATGAATATTCAAATTCAAAATATGGCCGATTTCTATCAGATTTGGACATTCAAGTTTGAATCAAATGTCTCTAAATTCAAATTTAACATTTGAATGAATTTTTTGAATCTTTCGAGGCATTTGTATGAATTATTCAGACATCTGTATGTGTGCAGAGGCGTACGCATAGCATACATATCTGTATGCATCTTATTCGTATCTGTATGCATTTGTTCAGATAAGTACAGGATAAGATAGGATGCAAACGGGATAAAAACAGGATGAGTACAAATGCATATTGATGCATACGAATGCGTACAAACACATTTGAATGTTGTCGCCATTTGTATCTTCAAATACGAATAGAAAATTCATACGAATAGATTCAAATGTATTTGATTCAAATCGCATGTGAACGCTTTCAAATTTTAAGCACTTGAATCGATTTGAATCATTGGATATTGAATTTGAATCAAATTGAATCCTGAAAATTGCATCCGTGCTTATCCCTACCCATTAGTGCATGTGGGCTGAGCCCCAGAAGGAGCATCTGCACTTGAAGGAGCCGTTTCTTAACAAGGATTGGTTCCTTCCATGTGGGAGCTCACTCCACGGGTGTTTTTCCACCACGCTCCTTTAATCCGGATCTAAGAAGATCCGGATCTAAAGAATGGGTACTTCCCTTAATCCGGATATAGTTGATCCGGATTAAGGGAAGTACCCAAGGTGTTTCCATGGGTGGTCTAGTACCCAATAGCTAGGGGTGCTAGCCTCCCTGCTGTGGAAACACCGGAGCACCCATTTGCAAATCCGAATTGACCCACAAGGGGTCTGCCTGTCACCCCAGGTGTTTGGGGGGACAGGGGGTGCAATCTCCAAAGTCCCTCTGAAGTCCATCCGAAATCCCTCCAAAGTTGCCTTTAAAGATTAGCAAAGATTCCAAAGAGAAACCCCTTGCGAGAGCTTGCATATTAACTAGCTCCTTGTGAGTAGGGATGAGAGCCTCATTAAGATGTACCTCTTTCCATGCCTGAAGGTAACAGTCCGCTTTGATCTCCCTTTGTTATCGGAGGTTTGTCTTCAGAGCCTTTGCTAATCTCCGAAGGCAACTTTGAAGTAACTTTGAAATGGCTTCGAAATGACTTCGAAGCCTAGGTTTTGGGGCTCCCCCCCCCATAGGTGCCCCCTCCCGCTAGCCTCCTCTGGACCCCACTGCCAAACTAGCGTGGAAACAGGCTCCCTTTAATCCAGATTTTCTGGCTGAAGACCCCATTGTAGACCCCATTAATGGGGTCAACAGAAAATCCGGATTAGATGTTGAGATGTACCCATATGATCCGGATTTCCCCAGCGGCGGTGGAAACAAATGTGTCCCAAATGGGTGACGTGGTGGAAATGGGGTCATCGTCTCACACACAAATGGGTCCTTAATGGGTGCAAAAATGGGTACTTTCTGCCGGTGGAAAAACACCCCACATTGACTGGACATGGTGCAGGATTAACTGAACCACGTGTGACCTTTTCCTATTGTCAAAGCCAGCTAGGATCTGGATGCAACATAGGGATATAGAGGGATATTCATAACATTTGTATGAGTTTGTCCGAATTCAGACATTGGTATCCTATGCAAATGTTGGCACATTCAAAGATAGACATTCACATTCGAATGGAATGTTTCGATACATTCGTACTGAATGTGCTGAATATTTGCGCATATCCTTACATGCTACTTCTCCAGTCTTGAGGGGGGTGTTGTGGGGCTGCTATTTCTACCTAGATTCCTTTCTTATTTGGTATAGAAAATGATACGTTCATCTGTTGTGAAGAAAAAGGACCCTAAACACCCACCCACACAGGATAATCGCAAAATAGCATTCTCTGCAGCTGTCTAACTCAAAATGCCTTTGCACACCTCAAGAGAGAACGGGGTCTAGTTTAATATGTCACAATTAGAGACAGTAAGCTATTCATCTTCTTGGATGATTGAAGATGCTGCTGAAATCAATTTCTCGAGGTATTCGTTAGAAAAAAAAAAACAAATCCAGCTATCTTTCCACAACACAGTTTTAAACACAGAGCCAAACAGTTGGCTTCAGAGAACGCGAAAAACTAAATTCACCTCTCTGTTCCAGACAGAAATCCCCATGGCTGTTTTTGGAATGACTGCAGTTTAGATATATGCACAATATTCGGCCAAATTTAGATATTCGTATACAAATAAAATGTTACAACATTCATACACTGACATTTGTATTTTTATGAATGTTTTGGAGCTTCCATGAAATGGGGAGGTGGGAAAGCTGCAATGGATCCAGAGGGCATTCGACATGATTTCAGAGTGGATTCAAAGTGGATTCAGGGCAGATCTGATGCTTTCTGATACGTACCGTATATGTATGCAGTCATATCAGATATTCGCCAAAAATATGAGTTTTAATTGTATTTTTACAACAACAACAGCAAAGACAACAGGAGCGCCTGGAGGGAAAGACTAAATTGCCTCTTTGGTCAAAGATCAGTGTAAAGATGTCCGTCTTCCCCAGTTATCCAAACATACAGTTGTAGATTCATCTCAGAACTAAAGATGTTTCTGGGGGCAACCACAGAGAAGACCCTCTGTGAGCCAGTTTGGTCTAGCGGTTAGGGAGCCGGACTCTTATCTGGGAATACTGGGTTTGATTCCACACCCCTCCATGGAGCCAACTAACCCTGTGCTAGTCACAGATTTCTTCTGAGCTCTCACAGCCCCACCTACTCACAGGGAGCCTGTTGTGGGGAGAAGAATTGAAGCTTTGTCAGTTGCTTTGAGTCCCCTCAAATCGGTGAGAATAGCAGGTAGAAAAGCCAACCTCCTCCTCCTCCTCCTCCTCATAGGTCACTCCTTTAGTCCAGATGCTGCCAGATGACCTTAGTCTCACGGAAAGCCTAAACAGGAAGAGATTAGGGATATGCACAAATATTTGTAACATTCATTATTCATACAAATTTGGATGAATTCAGATATTCATACACAAATTGAATGTTACGACCTTCATACATTAACATTAGAATGAATATGAATCTTTCAGGGCATTTGTACAAAAAGTTTGGACATTCATTAAACTGGGGATACATATCGGATACATATGTGTTGGCATAAGGTACGTATCCAATATGCATGTGTTTGTATAGGATACGTACCCAGGATAAGTATCCAAGATAGATTTGTATGCATATCAGATAACCGCATGAATTCGTATTGAATAGAATCCTACGACATTCGAAGGGGATCTATGTGAATGAATGCAAAGTTTCTAACATTCGATTCATGACGAATCAGATGCCCCCAAACCCATGCATGTACATCCCTAAAAAGAGATGCTTCTTTAAGCTATTTGGACTTCCTGGTTCCTTTGAACTTTGCAAGCCAGTAACAGTGCCTTGTGCTGAGCACTAAAGCAATGTGGCAGCCAGTGATGTGCCCTTAACACCAGTGTGATATGCATCTAGCCAGCACCCTTGCTGCTATATTCTGTGCTAGTTGTCTTCAAGGACTTGCTTTCCTTTAATAAAAGGGCAGTTATTTATTGTTTAAAAAATCATTTCTCCATGTGCTTTGCATTCCAGATGGATTCTCTGTGGAATCGCACAGCTGGATCCTTTCCAAGCACCCCTGCTAAAAACATCTACATTCCCTGTCAGCTTTATGAATCAACCTTAAATTTGTTCCATTGGCAGCATTTTTAAAGTTTATTAATTAGGACAGAGACTCAGCTACAAATTCTTCTGACTGCCTCCAAAGGCACATCTCTTCTGAAGGTCTGAGCATTAACAACAACAACAACAACAATAATATGCTTATTGGGACATTACAGAAATAGGGTTTTGTTTTGTTTTCTTCATTCTGCTGTCGATGTTAATAGCCTTTCTTCAAATTTGCAAAGGGCATTTATGGCACATTAAAAGAAATGATGAAGCAGCAAGATTATCCTAATAGGCGGCACCGAATTCCTGGTTCCCGTAAACTCTGTACGTTTGTTGTATCAGAAGAGGAGAGATCAGGCTGAGTGCACTTCTGAATCAGTTAAGCATATTTTATTAATCTTTGGGGTAAGGGAGAAGACAAAGAGGGAATCCACACTTTGCCTCCATGCGCTAGGAGGGCTCCCACAATACTCAGATAGGGGAGGTGCACACATACCCTTAGAAGGCATAGTTGGGCTTCAGAGGAGCATGCAAATGGTGACAGAGCCCACCCCCAGCCTCCCGCCCCCCAGCTGTACCCCCTTACCTCTAAATATGTCCTCCACCACCACTGCACACCCAACTAGGACTTCCATAGGCACACCTTCCCCATCCAGGAATCCACAAGATTTCCCATAATCCCCAGATGGGGGAGATGAGCGTGCCCTACCTGAAAATCTCATTGGGCCTTGGTGGAGTACATGACAGGGGTGAGGCTGGACAGGACAGGAAAGAAGGGGGTGTTTGTGGAAGTTACCATCATGTAAGGACCTTCGTTGGATGTTCATGCATGAAGCTGAAGACCTCCAAATTCATGGGCAGGGGGACTTCGCATGCTGCTGGATTCACATCAGATCTAAGGAGGGAAACTGGCTTCCCTACACTGCCTATTTAAAGAAAAAGTTCAAACTCAAACCAAACAGCTGATTTCAAATTGTGAACATCTCTCTCTCACACACACACTCTTTTTCTCCCACATTTTCCTAGGCTGAGAGGATCACACTTGACAAACACCATATGAGTAGGTTAAATGATTGGCAGCACAGTAAATCTGATGTGGGAACTGGAATTCTGGTCCATTATTAAAAATTAAATCCTGAGCAAAGCGTTAGGAATCAGCTAATGCTGCATAGGAACTAATGCATGCCAGAAAATCCATTGTAGTAATCGCTAGGCTGCCCAGCCTTTTCCTAGCTTCCCTTCCAGAACCCACCTTGACTCTCAAGCCTCTCGCTAGTAAAAGGAGAAAGAATTTTCCTGTTCCATTGGCTTGTAGTATATGCTCAGCACTACCAAGGTGCTGAATTCTTTCCACTCAATGCGGTTGCCTTTGGGCATTATGGCATCTGCGAAGCACATGGCTTTAAAAAAGACAACTCTTCTTTTTCTGTTTGAGGATGTTGCATGGATGTCATTTCCCCCACACCCCTTCCTATTGCTGAATAAAAAGCCCTGCCAGAATAAACGCCTGGTCTTTGTCATCATGGCCAGCCTCGCGTGTCTTTATTCCACTACCGCAGCCGATACCCCGTGGCTGCCCACACCCCAGTGGCCACTCTGTTACTGCCTTCATCACAGCAGGCTCTAAGCAGCTGCCCTCATTGCAGGGGTCATTCAGCCACTGCCCTCATTGGAGCAGCTCCCAGACCTCACAACAATCCATATTAGTTCGAATAGATTCCCTTCGAATGTGGTAGGATTCGTATTTGATATGAATGTTCAATTTCATACGAGTGCATACGGATCACGTACGGATCCCATATGAAGCTCCATACGAATGCACCAGAATATTCTATTTGAATTCGAATGTCAATCTTCGAATATTCCAACATTCGACTTGAATTTGAATGTCCTAATTTGGCCCAATTCGTATGAATTTCTGATGTTACGACTATTTGAGCACAACCCTAATTGCTGCAGGCAGGATTCCTCTACAGGCCATTTTCAGGGACTCAAGAGAAGATGATTTTGCCTTTATCTTCTGCTTGATAAGCCCAGAAGCAATTGGTGGGACACCATGTGAGTCAGGAGGCTGGACTAGATGGATGTGGCCTCATTCAGCAGAGCTCCACTTAATTCATGGAAGACAGGTGTATCCACGGCTACTAGAAGGGATGTCCAGGTACAAGGGACAGGCAGAATGCTTTTAAAGACCATTTGCAGGGATCCAAGAGCAGGTGAAGGTTTTGCCTTTGTCTTCTGCTTCAGCGTGGCCAGAAGCATCCACAGGTCCAAGTCAACGAGCTAATGTTCCTCTAAGGTCCTAAGAGAAATAGATCTTTATATGAAAATCAGGGTAGTAAGAGTGTAAATAATAAGAAATTAGGGTACACAAAGAAGGTATATTGTAAACATTTCAGAACAGAGGCTTTTTCACACTAGGCCTTTTGGAACTGTGGGGGCATGTCCTGCAGCTGTCAGGAAGGGAGAAATGTGGGACATGCCCCCCTGCCACAATTGGCCCAAAATCGGCCCAACAGGTGGCAGGCCCAGGGTGTGATCTGCCGTGGGTCTGCGCAGCCGTGCGCACTCAGGTAGACAGGGCCCTGTGGGTCCCATCTACAGGGAGCAGGCGCACCTGTGCGGACCATGGCAGATCGCGCCCCAGGGCCAGCAAGGTGAGTGATCACACATGTGGGGGAGGAGGGTGGCTGCAGGACATGGGGAGACTGCAGGAGATGGGGAGACACCCAGTTCGGCCTCCCCTCACCCCTTTCCAGGGTGAGGAGGGGTCAGACTGCAGCTGTCTATGGGCCAGGGGATGTGAGTGGGTGGAACCACTCACACCCAGGACAGGCAGCAGTTAGGTGAGCGCGCGTGCACGCTCATCCTTAGGCCAGGGGGTGGATGGGCGGGTGCCCGAGTGGGTCCCTACGAACCCTAGGGGACACAATCCTGTCCCCTAGAACTCACAGGGACCAGGGAAAGGCCCTCCCAGATCTGCCCACTCCTGGGTCTTTCCTCACCCGATGGCAGGCAGGCCTGGGATGGGTGTCCCCACCCTTGTCCAGCCTTTCCAGGCTAGGAAACTTTAGGGCGCTTTCCCCATTCACATGTAGGCAGGTAGGAACATGTGTAGATGCATTCCTTTCCTGCCTACGTGCAGATGGGGAAAGCATCCTGAACTGTCTTAGCCTAACTGGTATAGACCTAAAAGGTCTCAGGTATGGACCAGGGATGTGCACAAATGGTTTTCTTTTTGGTTTTGGGGTTTTTTTTTTGTGTTTTTTTTTTTTTGCATTTGACTCATATTGAATCAATCCCCTTCCAACGTGGTAGGATTCTATTTGATATTAATGTATTCATACAAATTTGTATGAATATCCCATACGAATACGTATGTATCGTATACGTATCCCATCCATATCCATATGTATCCGATATGTATCCCATAACAATATCCGCCCGGAAAATGTCAAATCCACCCTGAATCCACTTTGAATCCACTCTCAATCCGTGTTGACTGCACTCTGGATCCGTTGCAGATGTGACTGGCACAAGCCGCTTTCCCACCTCCCCAGGTTCAGGAACGTGCTGGATGTTCCATACAAATACGACTATTTGAATTCGTATGATTTCATACGAATACCAAATATTATGAATATTTTTGCACATGCCTAGTATAGATGAAAATTGTATTGCGTGCAAAAAATAAAAAAGTTGTGTCCTGTTAAAGGAGCATTATGAAAGGAAAGACTTTTAAAGAGAGAGTTGCCAAAGACCCATGTCTGTGCAGCAGCGCCACCTAGTGGGATCAAGAAGCAGTACGGTCCTTGGGGAGGACCGTATCTAAGCAGAGCAAGACACAATCCCAGCATCTCTAGGCACGGCTGGCGAAGATCTTGGCCTGAAATCCTAGACGCACACTGCCAGCCAAAGTATGGACCATCAGGAGACATGATGGACCATTCCTTGGCCCAGGGATCAAGTAGCTTGCAACGCTCCTGCTGAGTTAGAGTCGACTTGCCTGAGTTTTCTTTCTAAGATAGGGGCACAGAGATAAAGATAGGCCTGTGCGTGATATTTCTTTCCCAACTTCATTGCTCCAGGCTCTGCCAGCGTGACAGATTTAGAACCAGGCTGGTCTCCATCAGTTCCTCCCATTTGTCTTGGTTCTGGAAGTGTCTGCAAGGGGGAAGACACTGAGACATAATAGGGCAAGTCACATCAAGGCTCTTTCAGCAGTTACCTTTTGATTCAGATCTGGGGGCCTCTAGTCCAGATTCTGGGCCACCCCATCTGCACGTTAATGCAGATCAAGGAGAACCTGCCCCCTGTTAGCTGTGCTCCGTCTGCCCAAGACGGAGCTAGACCTGTCTTTCTCACAGGCTGTCTGTTGTGGGGAGAAGAACATAAGGTTTGTCAGCCGCTCTGAGTCCCCTTAAATGGGGGAGAAAAGTGGGGGAGAAAAGCCAGCTCTTCTTTTTGAAGATGGTTCAGAAGCAGGGAGCTGGTGCAGAATGCAGCTGCTAGACTGTTTACTGGAACAGCTGGCTGGACACACATCGTGCTGATCTTTAAAGAGCTGCACTGGCTGCCAATTCTCCACTGAGCCCAAATCAAGGTACGAACTTTGTAAGTCCCCAAATGACTTGGGACCCAAATATCTAGAGGAATGTCTTCTCCCATATTGACTTGCCTAGAGGGGAGGCCCTTCCTGGTTGTCCCACCACCCTCAGTAGCAAAGGGGTAAGCACCCAGCATAGGGCCTTTGCAGTGGTGGCTCCCAGATTATGGAACAGTCTCCCTCCTGAGGTGCATCAGGCATAAGCATTTAGAAGAGCTGTGAAGACGCACCTCTTTCCTCTGGCCTTTGACTAAACAAGGAAATGGCTTTCCTCCACGCATTCAGGCATGGACATGATTTTGATGCTGATTTTGTATGCTCACTGTTAGACCTTTGGGTATAGAGTGGAATAAAAATTCAAATGAATAAAAAAATAAATCTTCTTCCATCAGATTTAGGAAGAGACTCAGGAACAGCAGAAGCTCTTTTCCCACCCAGCTGACCAAGTGAGCCAGTTTGGTCTAGTGGTTATGGAGTCGGACTCTTATCTGGGAATACCGGGTTTGATTCTGCCCTCCCCCATGAAGCCAGCTGGGCGACCTTGGGCTAGTCACAGCTCTCTTCTGAGCTCTCAGAGCCCCACCTACCACACAGGGTGTTCTGTTGTGGGGAGAAGAATAGAAGGTTTGTCAGCTGCTTTGAGTACACTTAAATGGGTGAGAAAGGTGGGGTAGAAAAGCCAACTCTTCTTCTTCCTGTCTGCATCCCTTAACTGCTCCTAGGTCTCTCCTGCAGATGTTTCCCTTTGATTCAGTGGCTCCAAATTCATTTTGAAATTAGGAAGAACTGCAAATGGGTTGAAGCCATCATTGATTCCTTCTCAGCATCTGCAAAGTATCCTTCTTCTGCCCCTTTAGGATAGCCACGGGTTGTTCTCAAACATGCAAATATTTTAAATACAGCTTTTGAATATCAGCAAACTGCTATGGCCCACAGGGGCATATTATACTTTCTAATACCCGGGTTCTCAAGATACTTACATCCATATTGCAGCAGAGAAAGTCCTGAAAAACTTCACTTTTAAAATTTCCTGAGTTGTGTTCTCTTTAATCAGACACCAGAACTTCTGTGTTCCCAAATTGCGAGCACCTCTTGAAGAATTAAAACATGCAAGCTGGATGTTTAGCTCTCTCTGTTTTCATCCACCTCCCTTTTGTTCCTCACTGTGCTTTATCTTAAAATGTCAAGGAAAAGAGGAGTCCAATCAGCAAAATATTCTTTCAAAATCAGACACCCGGAGAGAAAAGAGCAGATACAACCTCTTTTCTTTTGTTTTTTTAAAAGGATTGTTTCTGTTTTCCACCTGTCTTAAATACTGCAAGCTCTTCTTTTCTTCCTTGATTTAAAGGCAGCGAGTCACCCAAAGGGAGGAAGAGAAAAGGGCAACTTGAACGCATCGGATACTTCCTTAGATCCGGATTGTCTAAATCCAGATTAGTTGAAGGAACCTTTTTTTACATCTGGATCATCTTAGATCCGGATTAAGGGAGGCAAGTGCAAAAGCCCCCTACATCTGGCTGTGACATCTGGGCCTTTCCAACCTCAAGCATTTTCAAACTGCCCTTCCTGTCCAGTGGGCTGGAAAGGAGCATGATACCCATCATTGTGACAACCCGGCTCACCCCACCCCCCTTCTCGCCCTTCACAGAGCTGCACAGAAAGGCGCCATGGCCCACTGCCGGTTATGATAGAACTGTATGCCAACCAGTATCCCCAGTCCACTGGCGTCCTGCTTTATGTGTGTGCAAGACAGACTGCCCTAAAGCAGCAAGCACGCGCTGTTGTCAACTAAACACTCAAAGTTTATGATTAAAACAAGTAAAATAAAGAAGCAAGGTTTATGAATAGCTCAAATGTTCAAGAGTTGCTTGCAAAGGTGGTTATTGTCAATAATATAAAGTTCCATTCACTATAAGGAGCTCTCCTGCAAGCTAGCAGAGGTTTTCCAAGCCTTGCAGCAAGCCCTTCTAATCTTCAGTCCTTCCCTCTTAGATTCCCTCTACCATTCAGTGAGATAAATCCCATAATAGTCGAGTTAGGCTCAAGGCAATGTTGTTTGCCCTGCTGGACCCTGCCCCACTCTGGCTCCGAGTGGAGTGGTCCATCCACGCACCCACCTGCCAGTGGGTGCATGCTGCGATCTTCCTCTACTCAAGAGGAAAGGCCTCCCTTCCACCCTCTTCCCTCTACTCCAAGACAAAGAGGCCTAGAAGACATGAGGGTGTAGCAAACCCTCCCTGATCCCCCTTCTGCTAAAGCCACATCATGAGAGATGGCAGGAACACTGGGCTGCTGCTTTTTATAGTCCATGATCTGGCTGTTCCCATTGGTTCATTTTCAGCCGGATCGTGAGGCTCCTCCTGCTGCTCCTCCTCCACTGTCACTTAGACTGCTGAAAAGCCCACAAAATGGCCCCATGGCTGCAGCCTGCCTCTGAATGTTACAATTGTTGACTATCGCTCGCACTTGAGCACTAGTCAACTTTACCCATTCCCTCCACCCGGGATTGGATACTCACCTTATTCCATTCTAGGGCCCGGTTCTCTTCTGGGTGCCAATATTTTGGCAGCGGAGCTTCCATGGCTGCTCATGCATCAGCGCTATCGTCTTGATGACGCTGATGCTCTGCACATGTGCAGTCGAATCTATGGTCATCCAAAGTGTCAACACACTTCCATGGTACCTCAAATGACCCCGGAGCACTGGCAATCGTGGATGGTCATGCTGCTGGATTCTTCAGGTAAGTGTTAGGTAAACATTGGTGAAGGTATGGAGCATGAAATCGTTAACGTTACCAATGTTAAGCCTAAGCTTACCTGGAGCATTTGGGCAGCGGCCTTTCACACCTCTTCCAGCGCTCCAGGGTCGTCGGAGGTGCCACACAAGCACACTGGCACCTCAGATGACCATAGACACATCTGCAACTGTGCAGAAGGTCAGTGTTGCCATGGCAATGGTGCTGACGCATGTCCAGTTGTGCAGGATGCTGTAGCCAAAAAAGCAGCACCCTGAAGAGGACCTGCCCCACGACTGAATCAGGTAAGTATTTGATCGTGGGGAGTGGAGGCTAAAGTTGACTAGGGGTGTTTCCGCACGGGCCATTAGAACACATTTAGAAACATATCAAAGACACATACGCCGTGTCTTCACGGCAACCTTATTTCGCTTTCCCTAAACCGAGATAACAGAACCGGATGCAAACGCGAATTTGCCTGTTCCCATTGCTTTCAGCTTAATCAAGTTCAATCCAGATTCTGAGGACGTACGTGACTCAAGGGGGCACTCCAGGGGCTACCTTTTAAAAGCTGCTTTTCGGGGCTGCCCTGTCCTCTTCCTCCTGGCATGAACGTACCACCCATAACAGACCCCTTCACGGAGCCTAGCTGGGGGGCTTCCTTGCCTGGATGGAGGAAAAACGGCACCAGCAGCCAGTGATTCTTTGCCCTCCTCTCCCCATTTCCCAGGGCACACAGCAGCAGCAGCAGCAACTCAAACCCCCTTCACAGCCACAGCCTTTAAAACAGAAACTCCAGGGCTTTCCTTTCCTTTCCCTTTTTTAAACTTTCAAAGAGCTAGAATTGCGCAAAACTGCAACATTGTTATTAAGGTGTGAAGAGGCTAGATCGCTACAGTGTAGCTTTAAGGACTGGATTTTTATAGCGGCTGTTTTGAGGGTGGATTTTTTCAATGAAATCACTGTCTTTGGAAGCAAGCTATTGGGGGAGGGAAACCCTAAACATGGATTCTCATCCCTTAACACGGTAGGGTCCCCACAGTAAAAAATGTAAAACGTTTCAAGCACAGGAAAGACCAGTTGAAATCAGGATTGAAATTCACCACGCTTTGGGGTGGTTTAACATGGAGAAAGTGTGTTAAGCCAAACTGCTTTGCGGACTCTGAGGATTGAAAATGTTTTGAATCCGAGACAAGGTTGCCATGAAGACACGGCCATACAGGACACATTGGAACTTACCTTCCACATTGGAGGCCAAATCCGGGACACTTTGAGGATGCCGCTTCCGCACAGGCTCGTGCGAGATCCATCTCTAATGTGGTCTTGGCGCTGCTAAAACCGGTTCCCGGAAAGACCTGAAAAATTAGGTCTTAATCCGTTCTTGCGTGGAAAATCTGCATCAAAGGAGGGAATGGATGTCTCTCCGGCCGCCATGTTGGGAAGGGCAGAAGCAGGACTGCCTGCTTCCAAAACCCCTCCCCTGTGTGCCGGGCGCCGCCAGAAACACAGAGTGACTGGCAGCTCACCACTCCAGTCCCGCAGCTCCGGGGGTGGTGTCAGCGGCGAGCGAGCCGGGAGGACTTTTGGAATAGGTGCTGATGGGTCGGCACAACTCCCACCCCATCCGTTCTCCAGAATCTGGCCTTCCCACATGAGTGAGGAAGCATGGGGCCCTATTTGGATCCGTCCCTGTTTCAGACAGATCTTCCCAGAGACGGGTTTGGGAAAAACGGTCTCCCTTAATCCGGCTTTCAGGAGGTATGTGCGGAAACACCCTAGTGCTCCAAGTGTGAGCACTAGTCAACATTGGTTAATTGTCCTCCTTTCTTGTCCAGTGGATGGGGAGGGAAGTGCAAAGTCACGCCAGGAAATCTGAATGGTTCCCCAGGAATCCTTTTGCCCACCGTACACAGTTTGGCCATGCCCAGCTAAACAACAAGCGTGTTTCTCACAGCCCCTCCTTCCTCACAGGGTGTCTGTTTTGGGGAGAAGAACAGAAGGTTTGTCAGCTGCTTTGAGTTCCCATAAATGGGTGAGAAAAGAAGGGTACAAAAGTCAACTGTTCTTCTTCTACATTTGTAGAGCACTCAGCAAATTCCGATGCTGGATAAAGCTGCACTGCAGAATCTGAACTCTGTTGCCAGCAATTGTCTTGCTTGCTGTGACTTTTCTTTGTGATCTTGAGCTGAGCTTCTGGTCTCAGACTGGCTCACAAAATGACTCTTGCTGTTGGGACTTTGGGAGCCTGGTAACTAACAATCTCTGTTTCTTTCCCACTATGTGTACTATTCTGGTCACCACAGCTCAAAAAGTATATTGTGGAACTAGAGAAGGTGCAGAGAAGGGCAACCAGAATGATTAAGGGTCTGGAACACCTCCCTTATGAAACCAGGCTGCAACGTCTAGGCCTCTTCAGTCTGGAGAGACGGCGTTTAAGAGGGGACCTGATTGAGATATATAAATTCATGCATAGGGTGGAAAAGATGGATACAGAAATTTTCTTTTCTCTATCACACAGCACTAGAACCAGGGGGCATTTATGAAACTGATGGGTAGGAGAGTCAGATCTGATAAAGGGAAGTATTTCTTCACCCAGAGGGTCATCGGTTTATGGAATGTGCTGCCGGAAGAGGTGGTGACAGCTACCAGTCTAGATGGCTTTAAGGTAGGGTTAGACAAATTTATGGATGACAGATGTATCAATGGCTACTAGAACGAATGCCTAGGTGCATCTTTCAGGCTGAGGGGGGAGGAACTGGGGCGCTTCAAAGGCCATCTGCTGGGACTCGAGAGCAGGGGAAGGTTTGTCCTTGTCTCTGCTTGAGATGCCCGTGAGCATTTGGTGGGCCACTGTGTGCAATGCGATGCTGGACTAGATGGGCAGTGGTCTGATCCAGCAGGGCTTCTCTTATGTTCTTATGTTTCCCTATTTACCTGTGTATTGCCAAACTTCATATGTCTGGACACTCTGCAACTAGGTCTGGCTCATTTCCTCCTAGGCTGCCCTCTATCTGCAGCGCCTTCAGGAAGTAAAGTGGTTCCATGCTGTATTTTCGGTTCGGCAGAAGGATTCCTGGGGAACCACTGGCATTTCCTGGCATGACTTTGCACTTCTCCTCCCATCCATTGGACAGGAAAAGAGCACAATTAACCAGTGTTAATCCCCAGACATCCACTAATTGTTGACTGGTAGCCTAAGTGCGAAGAGGCCCCTGTTCTACTTCAGCTCAGCTGTTTCATACTGCAGATCAATGCTCAACCCACCTTAACTGTTCTAAAGGTGATAGAGATCTTCCGGTCAAACTATCTTTGCTCCATGCCATTTCCCCCACTTGTCTCCTGTTCCAGCCTGTTCCCACATGCATCTGTGCAGGCATTAAAAATAAATAAAAGCCTACTTAGGCATTTTTATTTTTTTATTTTTTTAAATAAAGACATATTATACTTGTCTTTTCTCTTTCATAAAACAGATTTTAAACATGTGTCTTTGATGTGTTTTCTTAAGCATTGGGAACAGTGTCAGAACATTCAGATAGCAAATCAGTAGGTGGGTGGGAAGCTGTAAGCTGCACCTTAATATATGAGAAGTTGAGGACTGGATATGCTCATGCTGGAGTCTGCAAAGACTAAGGGTGCTTCCGCACCTGCTGCCAAAAAAAGGATCAAAGAAGATCCGTTTTTCAGCGATCCGTCTTCCGGAGGATCCGTCCCAAATAGGGACGGATCCGAAGGGCCCTCGCGCGTCCGCACACGCGCGGGGAAGACGGATCTGGCAGGACAGATGGTTTGGGTGCTGTGCGGAAGCCACAGCACCCATTCCAAAAGTCAGCCAGATTCCCCCGCCGCCGCCGCTGCCCCCGGAGCCACGGGACTGGAGCAGTCAGCTGCCAATCACCGCACATTTCCAGAAGCGCATGGTGCGCAGGGGAGGGGCTTCCGAGGCAGACCATCCTGCTTCCACCCCTCCCAACATGGTGGCCACTGGGACATCCATCTCTTCACCTGGCCATGTGCGGAAGTGTCCTGCTTCTACACGAATCCAGACAAGGGGACGGATTGAAGACACAATTTTTTAGGTTTTCATTTAGATCCAGCTTTCGGCGGCGAGACCCGATTTAGAAGTGGTTCTTGCGTGCCAAAATGCAGAAGCGGGAGCCTCCAAGTGCCCCTAAATAGGTCTGCAATGGAAAAGGTAAGATTTAATGTGTCTTATCTGTGTCTTTATTGTCTGTTTGAACCGGTTTCTGCAGTCAATGTAGAAACACCCTAAATTCCATAAGGGAATAGGGGCGTGCATGAATGAATTAGTTGCATTCAAAATTCGAGCTGATTCAAATATCCGAATATTTGCTTTGATTCGAAATTCAAAAATCCAGATTTTTGAAAATCCAATTTGAATCTGGATTATCCTTGGTTCTGGGGTTCTGACGTTGACAGCCTAAGCCCCCTGCAATTGGTCACTCACCAGAGACCGGTCACGGGCTGGCCCTCTTCCGGGCCTTGCCATTTTGGCCGGGCTGCCCTCTGCAACCGCACATGGATCAGCACAGTCACCATGATGACGCTGACACTCTGCGCATGCACAGTAGTGTCTATGGTCGTCCGAGGTGCCAGTGTGCTTGTACGGCACCTCAGGCAACCCTGGAGCAGAGGAAGAGGTGCAAATGGCTGGACGCTCCAAGTAAAGTGTGGAGCATGATTTCATGCTTTATGCCCAGTCAACAACAAGTGAACTTCTGGGAAGGCAGAGCACGCTTGGAGGCTGTAGCAGCCTCCACCACGTGCAGATGCTTTTCACCAGGAGTTCACTAATCATTCACTACCAGCTGCAGTGTGAATAGAGCCCTGGAATTGCCCTTATCCAGGAAATCTATTAGCATTGTCTCTCAGGTAGGGCTAGAATGAGTGAATGCTGCAATATTTGCCTATCAATGGCACCAGACCACACCCCTCCTTTGACAGAAAGGGCCTATTTCTAGCATGAGCTATTAGACTGATAATTTTCCATTAGAATCAACGTTTGAGGAATGAGTCACTGTGTACAGGGGCTCCCAGGGATGTACAAATGAGAACTGATATAATAATTCAAAATAGCAAGCAACAAAACAAACACAGGACAAAAACACTGGGATGGAATAGCAAAGTAAGGAACTAATTTAATTTAGAAATACAATGTCCTGAAAACAAAACAAAGAAACCTAATAGAAGCAGACAAGCCAGGGAGAGTCCAGGCATCCCCCACACAAACCACGCCAGCAAATAGCTCAGATGTGCACAAATATTTGAAATATTTGTTATTCGGACGAATTTGAACATTTGTATACGAATCGAATTTCCAGACATTTGTTTTTTAGTATTCATATGAATGCGGATATTTTTGAGTTATCCGTACAAATAATTCAGACATTCCAATGTGTACAGATATGTACACATCACATACAAATCCGTACGCATCTTGTGCATATCTGTACACATCCGTGTGGATACATGTGGGATGAAAACGGGATGCATACGGGATAAAAACAGATGTGTATGAAAGAAGAAGAGTTGGCTTTTCTACCCCGCTTTTCTCAGCCATTTCAGGGAACTCAAAGCGGCTGACAAAGTTTTTCTATTCTTCTCCCAACAACAGAACACCCTGTGAGGTAGGTGGGGCTGTGAGAGCTCAGAAGAGAGCTGTGACTAGCCCAAGGTCACCCAGCTGGCTTAATAGGAGAGAGCGGAATCAAACCCAGTATTCCCAGATAAGAGTCCGGCTCCTTAACCACTAGACCAAACTGGCTCACTTTGGAAGGAAGGAAGGAAGGAAGGAAGGAAGGAAGGAAGGAAGGAAGGAAGGAAGGAAGGAAGGAAGGAAGGAAGGAAGGAAGGAAGGAAGGAAGGAAGGAAAGAAGGAAGTTATGCTGGTCATTTGTCCTATTTTAAGACATTTTGGTCAGGGTCACATCTTCACTTTAAATCTTCTTCAGACCATTTTCAAGTCTGACTGCCCACACCCTGAGTGGAAAGTCCACAAATAAAATTGACACAAATGAAAAGGTTGAGCAGTCAGTCCTGAAGATGGACGGAAGGTGAAGTGGTGACCACGGCCCTTGGATAATTCTTAAGTTCTTAGCTGGAACCTGAATTTCAAAAAGGAAAACAATGAGGGATTTTGTTGTTGTTGTTATTTGACCTATTTAGTGTGCCTTTTTTCTTCTTCTCAGTAATACCAACCAGGATGAGATCCATCTCATGTCGCTTTGTGAAGGATTTCACCACAATGCCCTGCAAAGGAAACCATCTTGAACTGAGAAGATAACAACATAGGAGGAGCCCTGCTGGATCAGGCCACAGTCTATCTATTCCATAATCCCATTCCACACAGTGGCCCACCAGTTACTCTAGGGCATCTCAAGAAGAAGACAAGGGCAAAACTTCACCTGCTCTTGAATCTCAACAAATGGTCTTAGAAGCATCCTGCCTGTCCCATTCTACTAGTCATTGATTCAATTTTTGGGATCCGATTCAGTTCAAATCAAAAATTCAAAAATTCAATTCAATTACAATCTTTAAATTCAATTCAATTAGAATCTTTAAATTGTTTGAATTTTTTGTTCAAATTTGCACTTAGGAATGATGACAACATTTGTATGTGCCCATATGCATTGTTACGCATCCCGTACGCATCTGTACATGTGGGTATGCATCCTGTATTTATCCCATATGCAACATGTTTTCATCCTGTACGGATCTGTACAAATGTGGCAAAGATCCATACGTGGAAGTATGCATTGTATGCAAACCTGTATGAATACGAATATCTGAATAATTCAAGTGAATAGATTCGAAAATTGGATGTTAAGGCAACTGGACATTAATTTCCTCCACCACCCTTGGATTTGTTTTTGAAGATTGGTGTAACATTTGCTACCTTTCAGTCTTCATGTACAGAGCCCAGCCTTAGGATATGTCATAAACTCCTGAGGGTCTTAACTTGCCTGGGGCACCTCTCTACTCCCCCCCCCCCACACACACTGTTGTAAGAGCTCAGAGTTTACTTTGAATACCTGCTGCCAGTCCTCAAAAGAAAAACTAAGGGCACATTGGAAAATTTTATGTTGATTTAATAAGAATAAAAATACACAAAGTCTGCGTCCCCAAGCAACTTATTTGCCTTTCTAGTTTTCCTCTACTGTCCCTCTGTTCCAGAGGACTTTAAAAATGCCGTTCAATTCTGGAATAAGCGTCCCCATGAGGTTCGGTAAAACACGCATTTTAAACACACCTAACGTCCCCAAGGAAGCGTGTTTTGTTTGCCCGCATCTTTTTCTCCGTGCCCCCTTCTCTGCTTGATAGGGTGCCAGGGAGACAACCCCCAACAAGTCCAAAAGAAAAATAGCCATATTTACAAGTTTTCTGTTTGTCTCCCCTGTCTGCAAAACCCACCAGAGCCATTTATCACTTTGGGATCCAGAGCTTGCTTCCAAAGATAGTGATTTTAAACACTGTAGAAATCCATCCAGTACAACAGCCGTTATACTGTAGCAATCCACCCACTTCATTCCTGATAACCATGTTGCAATTCTCTGCAATTCTGGCTCTTTAAAAGTTTTGACCTTTATAAAGGGAAAGGAAGGGAAGGTGCTGCTTTTCTGGGAGATGTGTCAATGTTTAAGGCTGTGTCTGCCGCCTGCACACACAGCCTTAAACATTCACACATCTTCCAGCAGCAGCAGAGCCAGGGTGCTTCTTTTTCAAAGATCTTGGCCGCCAATCCCCGCCCCTTTTGCCATGGAGCATCTCCATGCACAATGTTGCTTTGAATACCCGCAGCTTCCAAAAAGTGCTCTGGTAGTCTTGTTTAAAGGACACTTTTTTTCCACGCATTATCCTCTGTTTGTGCTGCTGAAAGCTCGGAGAAAAACCATGCATGGGGGCGCTCAGAGGCAAAAGAAGCATTTTAACAAGCTTTTTATTGCTTGGGGATGCAGCCAAAGGTTGCATCTACGTGCTGAAAATACTCTGGATTTAAGCTTGTTTTGCCTTGGAGCATCTCCATGCACAGCTTTACTTCGGGCTACATCAGGTGCAAAGGAGGAAAATCCATGGCAGAACCCCCCCCCCCTTTCAAACAGTGCTACATCCGACATTGGGGGAAACCTCAGGTTATCCTGGGAGCATGGAGATGCACACGGATTTCTTTAAGGTGTCTTTCTGGCTACATTAATCTTTCTTGCTCTTTATGTGTGTGTGAAAATATTCCTTTCCTTGGCTGCCAAGGGTTAAAAGCATAACCAATACTTGTGACATAGTTACCAGCATAACTAAAAGCAAATCGCTCCCTGCAGCCTGTGAGCCAGCCAGCTGTCACATCCAGCCTCCCTCCATTCCGTTTAAGCGCACAAACAGACCATAGATCTCTTTCTTCTTAAAATAGATTCCTCCCCACCGTTGTTAAGATAATTAGCATCACTTTCTCCTGATAGCAAGCACAGAATTTCTCTCCCCCTCCCAATAATGTGAAAGAAAGAGAGAGATTGCTGCACTGCTTCCGCACACAGACTGCTGCAGGGAGTGAGCTGCTTTTAGTTATGCTTACAAGCATTAGTTATGGAGAGAGCTAGCTGCTTTCAGTTATGCTTGTAACTCTTTGCAGCCAAGTAAAGGGATGATCTGTGTTGTGTTGCGGAGGTTCAATTGAGTTTTTTGCGTGTCATCGCTGCAGTGGGCAGGGGGGCGGAAGATGTGGGCTCACAAAAAGTGGCTTGCATGGGGACAGGAAAGTATGTTTTAAATCCGCATTGCCCAAACCACATGGGGACGCTTTATTTTGAATTACAACCTGCATTTTTAAAATCAGATGCAAGAGAGAAGCAAAAAGAGACCATGGAGATGTGCCCAAACAAAAAGCACAAATCGTTCAGCAGGCGCACCAACCAGATAGAAGCACGCTCACCAGGCAAATGCCTGAAGACATGAAAAAAATGAACAAAGCATAACAAGTGAAACATAAAAAGGTTCTAGTCTACGACTTACCCTGACTCTGTCTGTTCATTAGGGCAGAGTAACAGACAATACACATTCCAGTCAGTGTAACCTGATCACTTTATCTTAGGGTCAAAATAAAGGATGCTCTCCCTCTCTTTCGGAGTTCCCTTTATTCTAAACTCATGGAGTTCCCACCAATCAGAGACTCCACTTAACAGGTATCTCAAATCTTTGAGGCACACTCAAGGACCATAGCAACTAGATGGATTCCAGATGGTCTCTCCTCCACTTTGCATTAAAATGATAAAGCTATTTCTTGCATTGCCTACATTCACTCTCATACTAGAAGGATTTCCCCTTCACAAAACGGAGTCAGTTTGGTTCAAACAGACTCTCTCTCTCCTTGGCCAATAGGTTTCCAATTCACTACAGGGCAAGATTATATATTTTTGCTAGAAGCAATTTCACATTTGAACTTTTGGATAAATGCCTGGTCCTGGTGACATGTTGGTATTTAGTTTATTAAGACTCATGAGGCCCTCTCCCCTGGTTAATTCTATCCAATTTAATAATCAGGAAAGTGATCAAAAACTAGTCCAGTGGTGTCACTATACCTTTAAAAGCAGCTATAGGATATTTGGAATGCAGGACACATTTCTTGCTATTGCATATGAAGGCTGGACAAAATTTGCCTACATAAGAACATAAGAGGAACCCTGCTGGGTCATTTTTAACTCCATCAATTAAGGAGAAAAAAAATATGCACTTTCTTGCTTTGCACCCTGCTCGTTTTTAAGCTTTGCAGCATAATCATATATTTTTTTCAGTCTGCACAGAAACGACAAAACTTAAGACTTTGTGCAAAAATAATTTTAAAAATTAGTCAGCTTGGGTGGAAAGAGATATATGGAATAGATCTGAATCAGTCGCGTCTACCTAGTTTTTCAGGGAACATTAGAAAATTGTTCAAATGTTTAAATTGGAATGTGTAGACATTCTATTTGAATTTGAATGTCCACATTGGATCGAATTTGATCGAGTTTTGAATGTTTAGAACATTCGTGCATATCCCTGCTTTCAATATGTTCAACACATCCTTACTTTCAATCCCTGCTTTCAATAAGATACGTTCCTCACCCCATTTCTGGTCCTCCAACAGTGCTGCAATTCTCCCATACCAAAGTCCCTGGACGTACGTGGGTTTCGTGCAAACATGGGCTGAATTGGTTTCTAAATGTTTGCACCTTCTCCCAATGAGATCCTGGCAACTATTATATTGTGCAAGCAATAACGCAAGATAAAAATAAATTGCTATCCCTTTTCTTCTCCAGTGTAAAAATAAAATCTGTGATATAGCTAGTGATGATAAGTGAAGCCTTCCTTTTATGAGCTAGAACAGCAGAATGGGCTCATTGAATTGGGGAAGTGGGCCGTTCTTGGGGATAACTCACATCCAGACATAATTATAGAGTCGGGCATGTTCTTGGCTTCCTAACAGCTGCTAACAAGTTTTGTAGTCTCGTTTTTTGTTGTTGTTTATGAGCATTTGGTACGGTTATACATATTCATCAGGGGTCTGTTTTCAAAAGATGTAAAGAGGGAGAGAAAGAGAGAGAAAACCTGAGAGGAGACATTTGTATGCCTCCTCAAATGCAAAGGCAGCTGCGGATGCAATAATTGCTTATGAAAGTGAGTAACTGATGTGCACCAAAGGCTTCCCGGAGCAGCTCAGGGCTGCACTAACTCATCAGCCAGATGTGAGCGAGGCCCCCTGTTCTGTAAAGTTTTGATAGACGACAGCCCTCTATCCAAACTCTGGAGTGGATAGAAGAGGTGGTAGCAGCAACCAGCCTATATAGCTTTAATGGTGTGTTCCCATACAAGATTAAATGTGAATCCAGACCATTTTCGGGATCGCTTGATCTCATTTAAATTCTTATTCCTGGACTTTATGAGGACTGTATTGCTAAGATCTAGATCTTTGAAATCTGGTCTTTGCTGAATCTAGGCCTTGAAGGTCTGCATCTTGGCGAGGACCCCACGTCTCTGCGCTGGCCATCTAGCAACCAATGTCTATGCTAAACAAGGTAGCAGTGTGGATGCCGTAGCACCCATCCAGAGGATCATTTGGCCCAAATCAGAAGGGCTGCCAGCAGCGCAGCACAATTGGCCAGCATACATCAATCAAGGTGCACTCCTATCAACAGTGGGCGTGATAGAGAGGCAGAGCTTCGTAGGTGCCTACACAGCAACTGTGAAGCCCGTGCTCAACCTCATAGACAGCTATGAAGGATGTGCAGGCCTACATAACTGTGAATGGTGGGGCAGAGCCGAAAATGCCCCACTGCAAATGGCAGCTGGTGAGCCTGCCCCTGGACCCCATTGCCCCAGTCACAGTCACAGTGTGAATTTGCATCCTCTGATCCAGTCTTCCCAGCAGTAGGTCTTCCATTAATCTGGATTTAAGGGCCCGAAGACCGCATGAAATCCAGATTTTGCTGGGCTAGTTGCAGACAAATGGGTCCTAAAGGGGTCTTGTGGGTGGATAGCACAAGACTGATTGATACCAACTGGGTACCAGTTGGGTTCCTAACAGGTTCTAAATGGGGTCTTCATTCCTAGTGCAGAAACACCCTTGGTAGTCCAGTATGCCAGCATGATAGACTAGAGGCCTTTTCGCACACGCGAATTTGGAACGCGTGGAAGACAGCTTCGGACGCAGCATACCCATTGCTGCGGCCGGGTTTCCTTTCCGGCATGTCCGGAGCTGTCTTCCACGCGTTCCAGATGCAGAGCACTTTAAAGTGCTCTGCATCCGTTCGAACGCGGACGAGGCACCCCGGCGCATTCCGGGAGAGAAGCGTTCGCGCACGCTTCTCTCCCTGACAGCCGTCGGCACGCCCCCAGGGCCAGACTTGCCATGCCGGCGATCGCGCCGGCATGGCGAGGCCGGTAGACGGGACCCACCGAATCGGGGTTCCCCTTTCCCATCTGCCAGGGTCAGTGACCCTGGCAGATGGGACAGGGGAACCCCGATTCGGTGGGTCCCGTCTGTCATCTCCGACGGCTGCCGGGACGTGGCTCCTTCCCGGCTCTGGCAGCCCCAATGGGGCTGCCGGAGCTGGGGAGCCGCCAGCATCGGCTTCCTGTAGCCCCTTTCCGGGGTGGCAGGAGGCTGATGTCGGGCTGGCTGGGGCCGAGGAACACCTTGGTCGACCGGAGCGCATCGCTCCGGTCCCCCAAGGGTCCCCCCCCGCCCCCATCGCGGCCATCTGCGGGGCGCGGGCACCCCGCAGATCAGTCCCCCACCCCTCCAGTCCCCAAAGCCGCCACTCCCAACCACCCTCGGAGCCCGATCGGGCCCATCTTCACTGTGTAGGTGCCTACACCGAGGCACCTTCAGAGCGAAGATGATTCCCCCCCCCCCGAATGAGGCCGGACGGCGACGAGGTGGGTCCTCCGTCGCGCGCGCGCATCCTCCCGGAGCCCTGGGGGGGGGAATCATCTTTGCGGTGAAGGTGCCTCAGTGTAGGAACCTACACAGCGAAGATGGGCCTGATCGGGCTCCGAGGGTGGTTGGGGGTGGCGGCTTCGGGGACTGTAGGGGTGGGGGACTGATCTGCGGGGTGCCCGCGCCTAGATCCAGGCCCTCGCGCCCCGCAGATGGGCGAGATCGGGGCGCGGGGCGAAGCCTTTGGAGATCGGACCCAGGGGCTCTGATCTCCAAAGGGGTCCTGCCCCATAGGGACCTTGCCCCGGGCCCTCCAATGGGCACCCGGGTGCCCGGGCATGTTCGTGCCAGCTCCACAGGGCCAGATCCGGCCCCGTGGAGCCAGCATGAAGTGGGGCGAGTGGCTTGACAGTGCTGCCTGCCCCTTGGGTGCTCTCACCCAATGGCAGGCAGCGCTGCCGGCCTTATCCCCGCCCCTGGCTGGCCTTTGCCGGCTAAGACAGTTCCGGACGCTTTTAGCATTCGCACACAGGCGCGCCGGAACGCGTTTACACGTGTTCCGGCGCTCCTGTGTGTGAATGGTCAAAGCGTCCGGAACTGTCTTAAGCTTCCCGATCTACACGCGTTCCAAATGGAACGCGTGCAGTGCAAAAATGCCTTAGGACTAGGAGCTTCCAATGGTGGTTGTCTTCTTCTAGAACAGTATCCACAGGACTGCTCATTTGGTGTCTGATTTAAGAAAGTCAGAGACAGTAAGTTGAAGATCTATGTCCTCCCTGGGCATATGATGGTAGGGTACAAGGACCTTGTGGAGTTTCTCATAGACAGCTTGCCAGTCACTGTGAGAACAGGCTTCTAGAACAAGCTTCTTTTTTCCATTGCAGGACGTTAGGACTAGGTGACTCTCTTTAAAGCTGACGAGCAGAAGAGTTTGGACCAAGAAGGGGAAGGCTTCTTTTCATCCAGAGGATCATCGGTCTATAGAATTTGCTACCAGAAGAGGTGGTAACAGCAACCAGCCTGGGTGCTTAGGTACTGCCAGCATCTAATGCTTCTAAAGGTCATTTGGAAGGAGGTGAGATCAGGGGAAGGTTTTGCCTCTTGTCTTCTGTTTGAGATGCCCAGAAGCAATTGGTGGGCCACTGTGTGAGACAGGAGGCATTTTCGCACTACACGCGTTCCAGATGACCCCCCCCCCCCAGTTTCAGGGCCCGGGGATGGGACGCGTGCGCGTGCAGGTCCTACCTTCTCAGTGTCCGGCCTCACACAGCCATAAAGCCATAAAGCCATAAAGCATCTCCCAGAAATGCTGCAGTTTCTTTTCCTTCCCTCTCTAAAGCACAGAACTTTCAAAGAGCCAGAATTGCAACATTGTTATCAGGCGTGAAGTGTTATCAGGCGTGAAGTGGATGGATTGCAACATTGTTATCAAGCGTGAAGTGGGTGTATTTAAAGTCACCGCTGCTCTACCGGGTGGATTTAGACAGTGATCTGTGAAAGTGCTAAGTGTGAATGAGCAAACAATTGCTCGGCCGATGGCTGCAGCCCGCACAGGAAGCCATTTCGGGGGACAGAGATCTGGGAGAGGAACAGAGAACCGATGGCTATTTTTCCTTTGACAAGAGAGGGGGCGGGGAGAAAAAAATGCAGGGAAAGAAAACACACTTCCGTGGGGACGGAAGGTGCGTTTTAAATGTGTGTTTTTCTGAGCCTTATTCCAGAAGTGCAGGGCACTTTTAAAGTCCACTTAGAGTGACAGTAGAGGGAGACTAGAAAGGCAAATAAATCTTTTGGGGATGCAGCCTGAGAGCATCAAAAGTACAATGCATGCAGGAACACATGGGCATTCATGCTCCATTGCCTACTAAAGATTTCACGTAGAATCTGTGTGCAACTGATAGATGAAAAATTCAAATGGATCTGTAGGTCAAATGGATCCACCATTTGGGTGAAATGGAGACTTAATTGTCTGAATTTTGCAAAAATAATAATAAAAAAAATTAAAAATGCGAAATTCTCTGAATTTTGAGCTCTTCCTAAAATTGTCCCTCTGCTGAATTAGTTCAGTCCCCAAGCCGAGGAGCATTTCAGAAATGATAACAGTCATGGGAATGTCTCTAATTAAGGCTCCTGCTTTCCTTCCCCACATGACTGCCCTCAGCCAGGTTTGAAACATGCAATGTGAGCTTCGTGCAAGTGCCTTGCTACACAATTCCAATCAAGATGTTCTTTGGCTCTTCCTATGCGTTCCCCAAAGCTTTAAGACCGAACTTACATTTACTGCTTGGAACAGATTGTATAATCTCATTTCTAGTCTTTATTGGCATACTTTCATTGAGACTTACAAAGTCCGGAGAAAAACCTTTTGCCTCAGTTCAGCTCATATGTTTCCTTGGTCCCGCATGGTTCGTTAAACGGAGATGATTTATGAGCGAAAGTGATTTATCTCTGCCTGGTTTTCTGAATTCTTACTCTAAATGCAGACTCACAGTCAAGGTCAGTTGGTGACAGGAATAACTTCTTCTTTGGTAAGTTTAGAAAGGGCAGCTCTTGTGTGCACAGAACAACACAAGCCTTTCACAACTAGCTTCCTTACCTAGAAATCCTGTAAGATCTTTTGTAATGTACAATAAAATGCTGGGGATGAGTAATTGTACAAGTGTTTTTCTACAGATCTGCACGTCAACGTGCTTATAAGCTGTTCTTCACATACAAACCTGTGAAAGGGCTTGTAAGGACAAAGCTTCCATAAGCTTTGGATATGGAGGAGAGGAGGAGAGGAGCGTTAGCATCTCTGCTTCAGTCTCAGGTTTTCTATTTATTTATTTTATGTATTGTTTATATTTCAATCCCGCCCTATACCTCCAACATATCAAAAACAATATATATTAAAACAATAAAAACCACAACAACATTTAAAATCCAACATGTTGAAAACAGAACCATGCCAATTAAAACAGTAACGTTTGCAGTGGGGGAAACATGACCAACATTTATTTATTTATTGGGTGTTTTTCCACTGTCACTAAATGCACCCATTAAGTACCCATTAATGGGTACAAAAAATGCCATTTCATACCCATTAATGGATACTTAATGGGTACTTTTAGTGACAGTGGAAAAACACCCATTATTTATATTTTGATCCCGCCCTATACCCGAAGGTCTCAGGGCGGGTAACAGCCTTTAAAACCACAAATTAAAACCAATATTAAAACCGATAATATACATAAAAGCATTTTTTTAAAAAATTCAGCATATTAAAATACTAAAATAATAGTATCTGCCCTGGGGGGCGGGGAGAATATAATCACATCCTCACATCAGCCAAAGGCCAAGGCAAAGAGTGTGTCTTCACCGCCTTCCTGAATATATACAGAAAAGGGGCATGATGCACCTCAAGGTGGAGACTATTCCATAACCTGGGGGCCACTACCAAGAAGGCCCTTTCCTGGGTGCCCACCTGCCTCACTGCTGAAGGTGTGGGACAACCAGGAGGTCCTCCCCTGCAGATCTTAAGGCACTGGCAGGTGGATATGGGAGAAGGCGTTCCTTTAGATATTTGAGGGCCAAGTCATTTAGGGCCTTATAAGTCAGAGTTAACACCTTGAATTGGGCTCAGTAGTGAATTGGCAGCCAATGCAATTATTTTAAGACCAGCGTGATGTACATCCGACTAGCTGTTCTGGTCAGCCATCTAGCTGCTGCATTTTGCACTAGCTGCAACATATGAACCATCTTCAAGGGCAGCCCCATGTAGAGTACATTACAGCAGTCCAGTCTAGAGGTTACCAGAGCATGGATAACTGTGGCTATCTCTGTCCTAAAAAGGCTCCAGTTGTAGAGATGTGCACGAATGTTCTAAACATTCAAAACTGGGTCAAATCTGACTGAATGTGGACATTTGAATTTGAATAGAACATCTACACATTCAAATTTAAACATTTGAACAAATTTTGAATGATCCAGAATGTTCGTTTGAATGATTGGAAACATTCGAAAGGACAGATATGTATGTAATCTCATATGTATTCGATTCGAATTGGATTTTGCTGCATTTAGATTCTAAACGTTCAAATCAAATTAAATGTTTTGACATTCGATTCGACACAAATGTTCAAATTTGTGCAAACTGCAAACCAGATAAATATTTCAGCAGACCCTAGTCATTACCCACTTTTAGGACTGTGTTCTTCTGAGCAGGGGTCTCCAATGGTTGTCCTGGGTAGCTAGATAGTTCATTGGTTAAGGACCCAGTTTGCCACGTGACTACAAAGCAAGATGTTGATTCCAACCCCAACTGGAACATTCCTCCAGTAAGGGTCCATCAGTATATGGAATTTACCAGCAGAAGAGGTAGTGACATCTGTTGAAAGTTCAAAATGTAACAGAGCTTACCAGTGGCAAATGCACAGTGGATAGCATATGACCTTGGAGTTCACATGCACAGATAGAGATTTGAGGCCTTTTCACACTAGGCCACGTGAGGACGTGTTCCCCATTCACACCTAGGCAGCTGCTCATGTGCTCCATCCCAGGGTGTCCCACACGCATTCCTCAGGCCCTCGTGCGAATAGGCCTTTGGTTGCATTCCAAAAGGAAGGTTTTATTGCTTTATGGTTGCAGAGTATATACTGAATAAATGCATGGATATACTGGATAAATGCATGAGTATATGAAAAGAATACAGGTAAATAACTTAACCACTAATATATGAATACAGGTACACTACTTCATCTTCTACATCCTTTCTATAATGCTCAACATTGGGAGTACAAAGGAAAACAGTTATACTGTACATGTGGAATAGCATGATGTCATAGAACTGCAGAGACCCCATGTGGGCACATCAGACCTATCTTTATCGAGACCGTTCTTCTGTGCTGCATTGAATTACGGTTCTCATGACACCATAAGCTTCCCACAGGAACTTTACTTTTTATGACTACGTTACAAGATTACAAGGCAGGTGTTTTGCAGGGTGAAACTGGTTTAACAACAGCAACCACCCTGGATAGCTTTAAGATAGGATTAGATAAATCCAGGAAAGACAGGTACATCAATGACTGCTAGAAAAGAGGGATCCTGCCTCCATGTTGGAGAGACAGGCAGGATGCTTCTAAAGGCCATTTGTAAAGCATTCAGCACAAGGGAAGCTTTTCGCTTCACCATCTTCTTCTGTGTGCCCATTGGTGGGCCACGGCATGAGACAGGATGCTGGATTAGATGGGCCATGGCCGGATCCAGCAGGGCTCCTCTCATGTTCTTATGTTAAGACTCCTTTCACTTTATTTACACCCACCTACCCTATGTCAACTATGGAAGGAATAAAAATAAATAGGACATTATCCAGATCAACAATATCTACATAAGATGTTGGGGAACCAGGACCCTCTGATGACAAATGGGTTCCTGGAATAAACCACACATGGAAGACACACAGAGCAAATAAAATCTGTTACATATTATTTCAGGCGAGCATTATGAGCCCTGAAACACGTAATCATGCGTTCTGGAACCATGTTCAATCTGCAAAGTAGCACTATAGTTTCTGAATCTCCCAAAAGCTCTACACACCTGCAATCCAAGTGTTTTCCAAAACAACTGAAGAAATTTGGGTTGTGGGAGGCTGGCATAAGTTAGTGATGAATTCATAACAAGAACAGACAAAATAATTATGAAAAGGGAGAAAGGACAGAGACGTATTATTGGTCCATCAATTCCATGTAAAAAAAGTAACTCTCCCTGCATAAAATTGGCTTTCTAAAAACTATGTGGGGGAGTGACCTTTTGATAAAATTATAGGGTGCTGGATCCTTCAAAATGCCAATGGACCAGCCATCCACTAGACATGCTGATTATCACAGAATAGAAGAAAAGTTCTTGTCTCCTTAGCAATAGTAACCATGGAAGCACTTGAGGATAATAAGCCCTCCAACTTGTTCATGTGCTGGTCATTTTTTTTTCAAGATGCTCCAAAAAGGTGTAGAATCCAGACCGTCAGCATATACGACAATATCCAAAGGCAGACACATCTCCTTGATGGCAGTAGGCAGCCATCTGCCTCTAACTGGTGAGCCAGTTTGGTCTAGGGGTTAAGGAGCCGGACTCCTATCTGGGAATACCGGGTTTGATTCCGCTCTCCCCCATGAAGCCAGCTGGGTGACCTTGGGCTAGTCACAGCTCTCTTCTGAGCTCTCACAGCCCCACCTACCTCACAGGGTGTCTGTTGTGGGGAGAAGAACAGAAGGTTTGTCAGCCGCTTTGAGTCCCCTTAAGTGGGTGAGAAAAGCGGAGTAGAAAAACCAACTTTTCTTCTTCTTCTTCTTCTTCTTCTTCTTCTTCTTCTTCTTCTTCACGGCCAACAGCTTGGAGACTGTGAGCAGTGCTAGCTATGGGCTCATGTCCTTCCAGTGGGCTTCCCGGTGAGACTGGTTGGCCACTGGGAGAACGGGCTTATTGGACAGAATGGGTGGTGGAATTCATTCATTTTTTTCCCCTATTCATACGAATTCAAACATTCAAATATTTGATTCAAATTGGATCAAACCCAATGTTTGTCCACACCCATAGGGATGAATGTTCCTCCACAGCACTGTGAGTGCAGCTGAGGGCAACACCAAGCCTGTGTGGTGTTCTTAATGCACGGAAGAACACCATAGTTTGGCTGTTGGTGAAACTCTTGCCATAATCACTGGAGACTGACGAATAAAAGGCAGCTCAGGAAAGGATCAGTTTCATATCCATTCAGGCCTCTAAAATACATCAGACGGAACTCATCCACCCAAGTACACTTCATATGTATTATTTATCATTTGTATCTCTATCCCGCCTTATACCCAAACATCTCAGGGCAGATAACAACATTTAAAATCAGACATATATTAAAACACCAGCAGTATAAAAACAATAACAGTGCCTGTAAAGTGGGAAGAGACAGTATATTCCCATTTAACCCAAGGCCAGGGCAAAGGGGTGCATCTTCAACGCCTTCCCGAACATATACAGCAAAGGGGCCTGAGGCACCTCAAGGAGGAGACTATTCCATATCCTAGGGGCCATCACGGAGAAGGCTCTCTCCCCGGTGCCCATCCCTTTTACTACTGAGGGTGGTGGGACATTCAGGATGGCCTACCCTCCAGATCTTAAGGCATGGACCCGTAGATATGGAAGAAGGCGTTCCTTTAGATATTTGGGGCCCAAATTTAGGGCCCTATAAGTCAGAGTTAACACCTTGAATTGGGCTCTTTGCAAACCAGTAGCCAGTGCAACTCTTTTAAGACCAGTGTGATGTGTGTCCAGCCAGCTGTCCAGAGGCCTTTTCACACTAGGGGTTTTGGAAAGTGGGGAGAACATGTGGGGATGCTGCATTCGCACCTCAGGGGTGGCCGGATCCATTCCGGACTGCCCAGAGTGTCCCAACGCGCTCTCCATGCGTTCCTTGTTCACAGCAGAAAAACCTGCTCTGAAAGCGTCCCCACACGTTCTGCCTCTGTGACAGCTGGGCCCCTCCCCTGGGCTGCTCCGATTGGCTCCTCTGGAGCCAGGGGTGGGCAGCCCAGGGGCCCCCTTTCCCTCGGCTCCCGCTGTCTCTAGGAGCCAAGATCACGGCTCCTAAGGCCAGCAGGACCCGCATCCTACACCCCCCAACCCACCCCAGGGGCGCCCATGCATGAATGGAGCATACCTGTTTGGTGCCCTGCAGCAACTGAAACGATTGGGCCGGGTGCGCTCTGCGCGGGCATGCGGGGCACTCCCTGATTGGTCAGGCACCTGCCTGGCTTCAACTGGCCATCTGCGCATGTGTGGGCCAGGTGTGCTCTGCCTGTGCATGTGGGGAGCTCCCTGATTGGTCATGCGCCCGCCTGGCTTCAACTGGCCATCTGCGCATGCACGGGTGCCTGACCAATCAGGGAGTGCCCCACACGCACGCGCAGAGCGCACCCGGCCCGATTGTCTCAGTGGCTGCACATTGCCAAACAGGTAAGCTCCGTTTGGCATGCACACCCCTTGGGTGGGTTGGGGGGTGTAGGATGTGGGTCCTGCTGGCCTTAGGAGCTGCCATCTCGGCTCCTGGAGACAGCATGAGCTGAGGGAAAGGAGACCTCTGGGCTAGCCACCCTTGGGTCCAGAGGAGCCAATTGGAGCAGCCCAGGGGAGGGTCTTCAGCCCAAACGGGCCGAGAACATTTCCCCATTTGCATGTAGGCAGGTAAAGGATGCATTTGGAAGGTGTCTTTTACCTGCCAGTGCAAAGGGGAAACCGCTCTCAACGTGTTTGGGCCAAAGTGTTCCAAGGCGTCTTCGCTGTAATGCAGAAACGCCTCTGGTCAGCAATCTAGTTCCTGCATCCTGCAGGAGCTGCAGTTTCCAAACAGTCTTCAAGGGCAGCCCCATGTAGAGCACATTACAATAGTCTAGTCTGGAGGTTTCCAGAGCATGGATAACTGTGGTGATTCACTATACAGTTTTTTCGTGAACATCAAACTTTTAGGGTACTTAAAAGAGCAAATGACTGTGGATATTTGAAAAAAAAAATTTCTCAGCAATTTGGTCAAACATCAGGAAGGCCAGTTAAAACATGCACCCTTGTAACAACTTAGGAATCCAGCTCAATAGGCCTGTGATTGTTTGAAAAGAAGTAAACATTTGGGAGCATTTATTTCAATCACTGCTGCACTTAAGGAATCAACATTTCATTCAGGCAAGTATCATGTTTTGTTCCATAATCAGGGAGAAAAATGCTTTTTAAAGGTACTGGAGGTTTTTTTTCATCTCACCCAACGCACTTATGCACGCAGTCATTAACTAAACTGTTGCTTCTGGCTTTTATCTTATTTTATTTTATTCACGTATAATAAATCAAATAGCCCAGGAGGGTCTTTTCACTGTGGCAACCAGTTGCATATAGACGCCCATGAGGAAGACACAATTGGACATCTTTCCCTGCTCACAAGTCCCCCATCAGCTGTCCCTTCATGGAAGGACATGGTATTAAAACTCTGGATGCTCCATGAAGCTGATGGGCAGGAAAATTAAGACCAACAAGGGGAAGACTGGGGGATTTTTCCACCCAGAGCATCATTGGTCTATCAAATTTATGACCAGAAGAGGTGGGGACAGCAACCGTTCTGGACAGAAGAAGAAGAAAAGTTGGCTTTTCTACCCTGCTTTTCTCACCCATTTAAGGGGACTTGAAGCAGCTGACAAAGCTTTTCTATTTTTCTCCCCACACCAGACACCCCGTGAGGGGCTGTGAGAGTTCAGAGGAGAGCTGTGACTAGCCCAAGGTCACCCAGCTGGCTTCATGGAGGAGGGCAGAATCAATATTCCGGTATTCCTAGATAAGAGTCCTGCTCCTTAACCACTAGACCAAACTGGCTAACTGGATAGCTTTAAGAAAGGGTTAGTCATATTCATGAAGAGCAGGTTTATCAATGGCTACCAGAATACATGCCCAGGTAGAACCTCCAGAGGCCTTTTCACATTTACTTGGCAGGGCATCATGCACTAAGGCCAGTACACTCCAGGAACAGGAGGCCCATTCACATCTGCTGGGAGGAAAGCTTCCTCTAAGGGTGCTTCCGCATCTACCGCTGGAAATCCGGATCTACTACATCCGGATTTACCAAATGCGGATCAGAATAGATGCGGATTTACTAAATCCGCTTTGCGGTAGATCCGGATTAACTAAATCCTGGTTAAGGTACATCCGGATTTTCTGAACCCGGTTGCAGGTAGATCCGCATCTATCAGAGACAGATCTGCCCACACCCGTTACATCCACACACGCATGGGAAGGATGCCTTCCGAGGCACAGATTCTGCCTTGGCTGTGTGGACGCGCAAGCAGAGATTTGCGGGCTGTGTGACTGGAGCATTCGGCCGTCAGTCACCGCTCCGTGCCAGCCGAGCGTGGGCGCGCCAAGGATGGGACGCCCACCGATGAGTGGCGTGCTAGTGAACCTGTGACCGCTGCGCGGCAAAGCCAGTTTTCGGGCTGCGCCTTGCTACGTTTGACAACTGGGGAACGGCCCGCGAGGGGAGCCCCATGTGTGCCGCCGGCTGTGGAGTTCGAGCTGCGGCCATCTCACCACCGCATCCACCTTGCCCAACACTTCTGGGGCCAGGGCGGCCCGTGGCGGGGCAGATCGGAGCCGCGATCCCCAGGCAGCGAGCGAGATCCAGGGCCCCCACGTCCAGCTTGTTGTGCCTCTGCCCCCGTAGCTGGGCACCTGCCCTATGCAAAGCCCTTGTGGGGGGGGGGATTCATGGCTGGATTGTGCTTCTCCCCGCCACACTCAACATGGGGACTTCCTGTCCTGCCCCATGTGTTCTCTCTCCCATCTGTATGCGGACGCATGACGTGCTAATCCGCTTCTAGAGGAGAAACACCCATTAAGACCACCTTCAATGTGGTGTGTCGTTAATCCCCATTAAACACACATTAGAGATGGATATGTGTGGACGCGCCTCACCAGAAGTGCGCCAAATAGGTCCGCCTGTGTGGACGTGGGTTTCCCAAAGTGTGCTTAATGGGTGTTAAAGGGCCTGTGCGGAAGCACCCAAAGTGTCCATTCAATTCAAATCAAATCAAATCCCCAAAATTGCATTAGTGCACATCGCTGCTTTATAGGCCTCCTGCTTGTCCCCCCCCAGCCAGGAAAATGTACCTAGGCACCCATTCTAGCAGCCATTGACACACCTGTCATCCATGAATTTATTTATGCCTTCCTTAAAGCCATATAGGCTGGTTGCTGTGACCACCTCTTCTGGCAGCAAATTCCATAGATCATAGATCCGAATAAAGGATAACTCTATTTGGGGTGGAATAGAAAGGGATTTAGGATGTGATCCCTTGAGACTGAACAGCATCTCCAGACTGATTAAACACCAGGTGTGATGCGCTGCCTTAAAATTTTATGCTCACCCCAGGACTCACAGTCAGCTTTCCTAAGCTGGCATGAGGGGCTCTGAGCCAGTTTAGAGCAAGGAACATTTGCACATATTTCCCTGGAGCAACCTCCGTGAATGAGCAAGTGCAACCATGCATATGCATGGGCACATGGATGCCCATATATATATACAGACACAGACACATCTTTTAAAAGAGAACATAAATAAAAACTATATTCCGTCGTACTGACTTTGGGGGCAGACTTGTTGTTTATTGGAGAAGCAGGCAGGAAAAGATTTATGATTACATCTGGAAGTGATAAGGACTGAACGTGGATAGGATCAAAGGCTCAGTTTGCTTTCTACACCTTCTAGGAGGCAGTGATCAACCACAATCACTAAGGGCTTGTCCCCATGGGGCTGCCAATGCCTCGAGGTGGATTCGGAGCAGCCTTTATTCACATTAAGGAGTTCCCATAGTAATGGAGGACAGAACCCATCCAAGCTGAACCTGCCCGTCCCCATGAAAACTGCGGTAAGTCCCTGCATTGGGATGCCACGGTTTTCTCCACCCCATTCCCCTTTGCTCGAGTGCGTGATCGCCTAGGTAAGGGCTTGCTTTACCCCAAACAAGTGCCTGGAACCTTCCCTGCAGTCAGCTGAACAGCTGTCAGGCAAGTATAGGGGCTGTCAAGCGACAGCTGTTTTAATCATTTTACTGGAGCTCTGCTCATGCGCTTATTTATTTATTTATTTATTATTTACATTTATATCCCGCCCCATACCCGAAGGTCTCTGGGCGGGTTACAACTTTAAAACAACAAATTAAAACAGAATACACATTAAAAGACGTTAAAAATTTCCGTACATATAAAACAGCCCCTATACCTGCCTGACAGCTGTTCAGCTGACTGCAAGAAAGCTGTCAGGTGCTCATTTGGGGTACAGCAAGCCCTTACCTAGGCGATCGCGTGTTCAAGCAAGGGGGAACAGTTGCGATCGCAGCATTAGTGGTGGGGACAGCAAAACCCTGCCAGCTAATGCTGTGATCTGCAATAATCTGGGAGCGTCCCCATCCCTCCTGGATAATCTGTTCTTGCCTCCTAATTCGGGGTGAGAACAGTTACAAAGGGGGGGTGTTGCTCCAGGTTTTGGCTTTTTGTACCTTATGTAGCCCAAATTAGGGCTTTGCATGGGGACTCTCCCAAGGTGAACTCAACGTTCGCCTCGGAGTATCCTGATCATGGGGACAAGCCATAAGAGGAACCAGTTTCGTCTTGTGGTTAGGGTGCTGGACTCTTATCTAGTAGTATCCTGGTTTGATTAAAAAATAAATGGCTTCACGTCCAATTCAAGGAATGTTTGAAGTGGAATGCCACAGGGGTCTGTCCTGGATCCGGTACTATTCAACATTTTTATAAATGATCTGGATTAGGGAGTTGAAGGGATGCTAATCATATTTACAGCTGACACAGTGCTAGGAGGGGTTGATAACATTAGGGAGGAGATGGAAAGGATTCAAAGAGACCTAGATAAGCTAGAACAGCGGGTGGAAACTAACAGGATGGTATTTAATAGGGACAAATGCAAAGTCCTACACCCTGGTAAGAAAAATGGTAAAAACGAATACAGAATGGGAGGAGTTAGGCTGAGTAGCGGCACAAGTGAAAAGGATCTGGGGGTTCTGGTTAATCACAGGATGAACATGAGTCAGCAATGTGATGCAGCTGCAAAAAAAACAAACACCATTCTAGGATACATCAAGAGAAGTATCTAGATCATGAAAGGTAATTATTCCTCTCTATCTTGGTCAGACCTCATCTAGAGTTTTGTGTCCAGTTCTGGGCACCCTAATTTCAAATAGACGTTGACAAACTAGAGCAAGTCCAAAGAAGGGCTACCAAAATGGCGAGTGGTCTGGAAACTATATCCTATAAGAAAAGATTGAAGGATCTAGGAATGTTTAGCCTGCAGAAGAGAAGATTGAGAGGAGACATGATAATGGTCTTCAGATCTCTGAAGGGCTGTCACATTTTAGAGGGATTGTCCCTGTTCTCATTTGCACAAGATGGGAGGACTAGAAACAACAGGATAAGACTTCAAGGGAGTCAATACAGATGATATATTAGGAAAAACCTCCTGACAGTGAGGGCGATCAGTCTGTGGAACAGGTTGCCATGGGAGGTAGTGAGTTCTCCTTTGTTTGCTGGAAGTCTTCAAGCAGAGGCTGGATGTACATCCGTCTGGGATGGTTTAGGAAATCCTGCATTGAGCAGTGGGTTGGACTAGATGACCCTGGAGGTCCCTTCCAACTCTGTGATTCTATGACTCTTCCCTCCTCCTTGAAGCTGGCTGGGGGACCTTGGGCTAGTTGAAGCCCTCTTTCTGAGCTCTCACAGCCATTCACAGGGTTGTCTATTGTGAGTAGTAGAACAGAAGGTTTGTCAGCTGCTTTGAGTCCCCTTAAAGGGTGAGAAAAGTGGGACGTAAACTCAACTCTTTTCCTTTCTACTTGAAGCCAGCTGGGAGGCTTTGGGTTAGTCGCAGCTCTTTTTCTGGCTGTGTTCACACCTAAGTTTTAATCCAGTTTCAGTCCACTTTCAGAGTGAAAGAACATACCAGCAAAGTGACTGATTGTTTTCTTTTCACTTTATCTAAACCAAAGGCTTTTCTACCCTGCTTTTCTCACCCCTTTAGGGGGACTCAAAGCAGCTGACAAACATTCTGTTCTTCTCCCCACAATAGAACACCCTGTGAAGCAGGTGAAGCTGTGAGAGCTCATAACAGAGCCGGGACTAGCCCAAGGTCACCCAGCTGGCTTCATGGGGGAGGGCAGATTCAAACTTGGTATTCCCAGATAAGAGTCCGGCTCGCTAACCACTAGACCAAACTGGCTCACAGGATATAAAATCCAATCTCCTCCTCCTCCTCCTCTTCCTTATGGAGTTCCATGGGCACAGAAAGCATGCATTCTATTATTGCAGAGGAAAAGAGCATCCAAATCTCTCCATTAACATTTCAGAAGCAATTTGGAAGATAAAAGACACATCCCTGTCTTTGGTATTCACCTGAAAGGTCCCAAGCGACCAGGTCTTTCTTTGTCGTAGATCTGGAGAGATTTTGCCTGCAGCCAAACCATGCTTTGCAAGCACCAAGCTCAGAAGATTAGTTCTCTTTCAGCCTCTGCAGAGCTTCCATTTAGTCAGCATCGGTCCTCTTATCCGGAAACAGTTACTCCATTCTTAATTAACAGCCAGACACATTTTGAATTGAAGCTTTTCTTCCACACGCTTGGCATTCATTAGACCTGACAGTATTAAGGTCAGCAGCACATGATCAACACCAACTATTTTTATTCTCTCTCTCTCTCTTTTATGGTAGATCTGAGGCTCAAGGAAGCTTACAACAACCCCAAATGCCACTTGATATAGAACAGAGATTTTTGCACTATCAAGGAGGATGCAATTTTATTACAATTTGGATACTATTAATTGACTCAATGGACAAGATTCCTGCCCCATCCCAGTGCTCCAGAAATACTCAAACTGGAATATCATCTCATACAAAATGAAGACTAAATATATTAACATTTCAAAGATTTGCCATTGAGCTGTATCATATGTTGCAGGCATTGACTTTGGTTTTTTTTACACCTATACATAGCTAATTGTACAACTGTGAGACAGTTTGGTCTTGTGGTCGATGCAGAGGAAGAAGAAGAGTTGGCTTTTCTACCCCACTTTTCTCACCCATTTAAGGGGACTCAAAACAGCTGACAAACCTTCTGTTCTTCTCCCCACAACAGACCCCCTGTGAGGTAGGTGGGGCTGTGAGAGCTCAGAAGAGAGCTGCGACTAGCCAAAGGTCACCCAGCTGGCTTCCTGGAGGAGTGCTGAATCAAACCTGGTATTCCCAGATAAGAGTCTGGCTCCATAACCTCTAGACCAAACTAGCTCAACCATGGTTCAACATTGCAGTCTTTGGGTGTCTCCGCATTTGCCACCAGAAAACGGATCTAAGAAGATCCATTTTTTGGCGCTCCGACCTCCCGAGGATCTGTCCCAAATAGGGGCGGATCCAAAGGGCTCTTGCGGGTCCGCACGCGCATGGGGAGGCCAGATCGGGCGGACGGAAAAGTCCGCCAGATTCCCACGCCGCCAATGCCGCCCCTGGAGCCGTGGGACGGGAGCAGACAGTTGCCAGTCGCCGTGTGGTTCCAGCAGCACGTGGCATGCCAGGGAGGGTCTTCCGAGGCAGCCCCTCCTGCTTCCACCCCTCCCAACATGGTGGCCGCTGGGACATCTGTCCCTTCACTTAGCCATGTGCGCAAGCATCCTGCTTCCACATGGATCAAGGGGAAGGGACAGACTGAAGTCCTAATTTTTGAGGTCTTCATTTTAATCCGGTTTTCGGTGGCGAGACCCGTTTTAGAAACGGATCTCGTGTGCCGAAATGCAGAAGCGGCCACTGCGAAGGGTCACAAAGGAGGTCCCCAGTGTGGAAGGTAAGCATCTGGGTTTTTAAAATCTGCCCTAAAAGGGTGGCTAAGGCGGTTTAACCAGCCAGTGCGGAACCACCCTCTGTGAGAAATTCATTGGGATATCCAGAAACAGCCCCAAAAGTGATCTAGTTCCAGCGCTGAGCAAAATGGCATCAGGCTATGTGTCGCACACATGGAGTGCTCTAGCCATTGGTATCCCTAAAGGCCACTTGCAGGGGGCCAAAAGCAGTTGGGGAGGGGGGCGTTGACTTTGTCTTCTGCTTGAAATGCCCATGAGTAACTGGCAGGCCACTGTGAGACAGGACGCTGGACTAGATGGTTTGTGGCCTGATCCAGCAGGGCTCCTCTGACGTTCTTATGTTAGATGAGTTGTAGATTCTTCCAGCAGGGCTCCTCTTATATTCCCTTTTGTCCTTCATCTGTTTGGCGGCAGCTGAAGTGAACCATGACCCGGGAATGCAAGGGAGAGCACCATAAAGAGTGTTGCAGCCACTCTGGGTGCATGATCAGCATGTTCCTGCGGAAGATCAAGATCATAAACACCATCTTTCAAGGCTGAAGAGGCCTAGATGTTGCCCTTTTATGCACTTTTCCCAGTTCCACAATAGCCTTTCTGAGGTGTGGTATGCAGTGTTCCAAATGTGGCCTCACCACAGTGTGAGCCAGTTTGGTCTTCTGGCTAGGGAGCTGGACTCTTATCTGGGAATACCGGGTTCGATTCTGCCCTCCTCCATGAAGCCAGCTGGGTGACCTTGGGCTAGTCACAGCTCTCCTCTGAACTCTCACAGCCCCACCTACTTCACGGGGTGTCTGGTGTGGGGAGAAAAATAGAAAAGCTTTGTCAGCTGCTTTGAGTCCCCTTAAATGGGTGAGAAAAGCAGGATAGAAAAGCTAACTCTTCTTCTTCCTCTGTGAAGCCAGCTGGGTGACCTTGGGCTAGTCAAGGCTCTCTTCTGAGCTCTCGCAGCCCCACCTACCTCACAGGGTGTCTGTGGTGGGGAGAAGAACAGAAGATTAGTCAGCTGTTTTGAGTCCCTTTAAATGGGTGAGAAAAGCAGGATAGAAAAGCTAACTCTTCTTCTTCCTCTGTGAAGCCAGCTGGGTGACACTGGGCTAGTCACGGCTCTCTTCTGAGCTCTCACAGCCCCACCTGCCTCACAGGGTGTCTGTGGTGGGGAGAAGAACAGAAGGTTTGTCAGCTGCTTTGAGTCCCCTTAAATGGGTGAGAAATGTGGGGTAGAAAAGCCGACTCTTCTTCTTTCTCTCTCTCAGTCTCTTTCTCACACACACAACACACACACACGCACACCTATATAGGCGGAAACCGATTTTATTGATATGAACATTTTGGACTATTGGAATATTTACTCTGAAAACATTTTGAAGTTTTTTTAAAAAAGCAAAGCAAAACAAAAATAAGCCAACCTGCTATTTGGAAGGGGAAAAAAAGTGCCAATTATTTTTCATCACAAACAGAGGGAGTACCCACTCGATATGCAAATTCAGCATCGATATGGCATCTTTCTGTGCCGCCACAAAAGGAAGCGGAATAAAAGATCGGGCGTCATAAGGGGTAACCTAGTAACCTGAATCCCGTTTCCATAGAGACCTCTCTTCTCTGGAGCCTTGATGAGCATCTCCCATCCTTTGTGTGGAATAGTCTCTGGTGTCATAGAAACCAAAAACGGTGTGTGTCTGTTTGTGCATGCATGCATGCGGAGAACTGGCTAGTCACTGGGTCCCGGAGGGTGGAGTAGGTTAGAAAGAGTATTCTAATTATTTCCTGAACCCCCCCCCCACCTTTTCTCTCTCTTTTTTTTTTTTTGCACCAACTGGAATGACAGGGAGGCAGACTGAGCGTCTTTCTTTTCTTCCCTTCGGAAAGGTACATCCTTGGCAGTCAAATGCTCAGATTTGGCTGGAATTTCTGGTCTGAGGGTGGTGGATGGGAGGAGAGAGGCACCAATGCCAGTTATTTTTAGCGTAGGCATGGAGGGTCGGGGTGATCTTATGGGCCGATGGGGAAGGCAGTGAGGCTCTTGACAGACTTCCCTGTCTAAACAAGACACCTTCTGGCTGTTTGGTGCCTGGATTAGCGTATTAAATTCTCATTATGGGGGAAGCGAAGTCGAAGCAGTGTCTGCGAGCCTGGCGGGTAGCTTGCTCTTCATCATACCTGATGAATCACCCAGGGGAAGGTGAATAAGCCAGCTGGTGGGAGTGTGTGGCATGTGGGCAGAGAAGGTGTGGACATGAGTGTGCGTGGAGGCATGCATGCACACATAGCAGGGAGAGGGGAAGGGAGGGGAAAGTAAGAGAAGACCGGAACCGTCCTCCCCTCCCCTTTTATTTACACTCCCCATGTCTACACAATTTGTAGCCTACAAAGCTGACTTAGATCCACCATCCAAGTTTTGCTGCAGTGAACAGGAATGGTCAATCTTCAAGGGATACAAATAGAAGACCAGGGTCCCCCCCCCCCCGACCTCTCTTAATCTGGATCTAAGATGATCCGGATATAAGGAACGGGTCCCTCAACTAATCCGGACCTAGTAGATCCGGATTGAGGGAAGTACCCAATGCGTTTCCACAGGTGGTCTAGGACCCAATAGCCATGGATGCTAGCTTGATCGCAGTGGAAATGCCAGAGCACCCATGTGTCCAATCCGGATTGACTCTCCTGGAGCCCCCCTGTCACCCCAGGTTTTTTGGGGAGACAGGGGGTGCAATTTCCAAAGCGATCTGCCACAAACTTTGAAGATTCTCCAGAACCTTTGACAAAGGTCCGTAGGATTGGCATTGCTCTCATGTGGGGACTTCCTCAGAGCCTGTGCTATTCTTCAAAGCCGGCACCCCCCTGATCCCCCCGATCCCCCCTAGACCCCATTGCCCAACTGTGGTGGAAAAAGGCTCCATTTAATCCGGATCTGATGCCTGAAGAACCCATTGTAGACCCCTTTAATGGGGTCTACAGGAAATCCGGATTATAGGTCCTGAAGGACCTATATGATCTGGATTCCCCTAGAACAGGTGGAAACAAATGTGGCTCTAATGGGGTCTGCAGTGGAAACGGAGTCTTCCTGCTCTGAGCCTAATGGGTCCTTAATGTGTCCCAAATGGGTACTTAATGGGTACTTAGTGCTAGTGGAAAAAACACCCCAGAAGACCAAATCAAACATATCTCACATAGCATGTCATGCAGCCATATAATTTGGGGCCACAAGATGTGTTGATGGAAGCCACCATGAAGGATGGCTTTTTCAAAGGCTTGGAGACATTCATAGGACACACTGACATGGGATCCTCTAGGGTATGATCAGACATGACCTTTTTTGGTCACACCTTTAAGCAAAGGGCCTACAAAGAGTTAAACAAATGAACCTAACACATTTTTCCACACTTTGCTCTTCATTCACCTTGAAGTCTGACAACACTTTCTTGACGGGTGCTCATCAGTGATTGGTCACTTGTCTGGTTGCTCACTGGCAGCATGTGTTCCCATGCTATGATTCGCTACATCCCCCTCCTGTCTGCTTACGATGCTCCCCACCCAATGTGACTAGAAGAGTAACTCTTGGTGTTATTTAACCTCATATGTGGAAGGGATGCCCATTCCCAGGTTTCAGGTCAGGGTAAGATGATTTTAGAGATTTTATGTCTATCTTTTCAGCTTCAGATTTTCCCAGAGGGCATGCCATTAAGTGTGTCTGATTGCACCTCCAGTGTGGGACATAAGATACTTTTAATGACCAGTTGTTAGGTGATCAAGTGCAAAGAGGGTGTGGTTACACTGGTGTCCTGCTGGTGGGGATGTGTTAAGGCTTTGGTGAAGGCTTAAGATGAAATAGATCTTTCTGGGAGAAGTCATTGGGCAAAGGGTATTCGTTAGAGGTTGCTGCCAATCTTCCCTGACTGTTGAAAGGGACTCAGGTAGGGTACCCCATTCTTCAATATTTGAAATGATCAGTGGACCGGCATTTTTCTTTCAATGTAGTGAACCTAATGAGTTAGAAGATGATACCATTAGTTATTTCAGTGTTTTGTGCTCCTTATGCACAAAGGATCTTGACAGTGGTCGTGGCACGTTTGATGTGCACATTTAAGGAAGCCATGGGCCATTAAGCCCCGTCTTTGTCTGGTCAGGGAACTGGCAACTCAGTCAGCTTCACATCATCTATTAGGAAGGGATATTATGTGGGTGGTTTTGGTGTCAGCTAAGGAGAACTGTGTGAGTTGAAGGGAATGGCTGTACTTTGGTGGCAGAGCATTGGTTTTGAATGTAGAAAGTCCAGGGTCACTTCTTGGCATCTCCAAAGAGAAAAGAAGAGGTGGCATCCATACCTGTGCTAAGAAAGCAAAACGGAACAGTTCACATAAGAACTTTCTGCACTCCCATGTGCTGTTTTTGGGACACAGCAGACCTCCTTATCCTAGAATGAGGTGGGCATGGTTGCCAGTGGAGTGGAACCGCATTCTGGTGGCCTGTTCTGCTCCAAACGTTGCAGCTGCCTCCTACAGTCCTTGGGATGAAAGTTCTCAACTTCTGGAGGTCTCTGCCTGCCCAGTTTTCTTGTGGACCAATTCTAGTGGCACTTTTTGGACCATGAAGAAGGAGAAGTTGGCTTTTCTCAACCACTTTTCTCGCCCATTTAAGGGGACTCAAAGTGGCTGACAAACCTTCTGTTCTTCTCCCCCCAGCAAAACACTTTGTGAGGTGGGTGGAGCTGTGAGAGCTCAGAAGAGAGCTGTGACTAGCCCAAGGTCACCTAGCTGGCTTCATGGAGGAGTGCGGAATCAAACCCAGTATTCCCAGATAAGAGTCCGGCTCCCTAACCACTAGGCCAAACTGGCTCACAAAAGTAGTCTGGTATACTTCCCTTGGTCCAGTGATAGCCTACAGCTATAGTGGGCTAGGGCACCATTTTTGGTGCCCTAGCCTACACTGTAGTACACATTTCATCCATGCTTGGCTTGGTCTACACCAGTTTGTTGCAGAATGAGAAGCTTTGGTGGAAAGGGCAGTAATCTCCAGAAGTCAACCTTGATGCAAGGATATCTTTACTTTTCTCATTTTGTTCTTGTATAAATTTACAAAACACAGAAAGAGATGCAATTGCAAAACCAGTCCGATAATGTGCCAATAATGTGGAAATACTCATATCACAGCAGAAGTGTTTTGTACCCATTTTCTTAACGGATTGGGCATTTTTTCAAACTGGAATGAGAGAGAGGCAGATTAAGGGAGAAGTTGTGTGAATTGAGTATTTAAGTCTTTCAGTGGCGTCCACCATTTTGTTCCTCCAACTTCCTTCTTACTGGGGAGTTGCCATGCCCAGAGTTTTCTTTAGTAGGGAGCAAAGGGCAGCCGCCAAACCTATGGGGATTCATGGCTACTGTCCACACAAGACTTTAAAACCCAGATTTAACTGAGAAGAGTCTGAATGGAGAAGAATAGGTGCAAGGTTTGGTTGGAGTTCAGTTTGGAGAAGTGAGATGGGTTGGTGGTAGAAGTTCACTCTGGTTATGAATCCACTGAACCCCACATCCTGTGACGGAACAGTGGTGGTAGTGGTTCTGAAAGGCACTTCTATTAATTCTGCTCGAGTGAGGAAGAAAGGACCATTGTCGGGGTTCTTCAAGCTTGCTCTCATTTCTGCAGGCACTTTGCGACCACCGTTGCAATTATTATCCTATAGTTAGTTGTGGGATGCATAGCATCTTGTCTCCTGTGGTTATTGGTTCTGATTGGTGGATGAATGCTCTTTATGTTGTTGTTGGTGGTTCTCTGTTATTTCCTCAACTGGTGCCTCTGTCTCTGTAAAGGTTCTGTTCTAAAGTTGGTTTCCTGTTGATTTAATGGAGGGGAATATTAAACAGTAATCACGTTGACATCTTAACCCCATCCCAGGGTGGGATGAGGCCAACAACATTGAAATGGTCTGCACTGGATCCAAAGGCCATGCTGGCTTTGGATCTATTTCCTGGAGTAACATTAAAAATAACATTAAAAAATGTAACATTAAAAAATTATGTGAATTTGGCCAAATTCGTACATTTGTATTCTAACAGAATGTTGGCACATTTGAAGACTGATGTTCAAATTTGAATCAAATCTTTTGAAAGATTCATATGAAGCTTCGTATGGGATTCATATGGGATTTGTATGTATTCATATGAGATTCGCATGGAATTCAACATTTTTATCAAATTTGAATCCCACTACATTTGAAGGGGATCTATTCGGACAAATATGAATTTTCCTGCATTTGATTCAAAATATTTTTATGCACACCCCTACTTTGAATGCTTCAGAGATTCTGGTGGAGGGCATGTCAACTGTGCACTATGCTCCACAATTAAAAGCTCCCCTGTATTATATTAGACCATGGTAGTGTGCCATATGTACACCTTTGGGTGCCTCCCCAAGCAATTTAAAGTGTGCTAAAAATCTTCTTTTGCCTCTGAGCGCCCTCATGCCAGGATTTTGAACAACTTCCAGTGCTACAAAAGCAGGAAAACCCACAACAAAATATGTGCCCTTTAAAGAAGAGTTTCAACGCTCTTTCTGGAAGTCACGGGTTTTCCTCGCAGCATTTACCTTGGGGACGCTCCGTGGCAAAAGGGACAGGGATTGCTGCCTGCATAAAGCCATAAAGCATTCACACATCTCCCAGAAATGCTGCAGCTTCCCTTCCTTCCCTTTCTAAAGCACAGAACTTTCAAAGAGCCAGAATTGCGGAGAATTGCAACATTGTTATCAGGCGTGAAGTGGGTTTATTTAAAGTCACTGCTGCTCTACCGGGTGGATTTTGACAGTGTTCTGTGAAAGTGCTAAGAGTGAATGAGCAACTGATTGCCCGGCCACTGCCTTTGCCGGCACAGGAAGCCATTTCGGGGGACGGAGATCTGGGAGACGAACAGAGAACCGATGGCTATTTTTCCTTTGAACAAGAGAGGAGGCGGGGAGAAAAAGATGCAGGGAAAGAAAACACGCTTCCGTGGGGACAGAAGGTGCATTTTAAATGCACCTTAAGTGCATGGCACTTTTAAAGTCCGCTTGAATAGAGTGACAGTAGAGGGAGCCTAGAGAGGCAAATAAGTCTTTTGGGGATGCAGCCTTTGTGATCTTCTTTGCTGCTCCTAGTATGTCAAGTAGACCTGTCAAGGGATACCAGTAAACAGTGCAAGCACACCATTTTGGGCAGCCTGGACCAGATGGAGGGGGCTATCTGAGCCTGGGGACACTCCGGCATGGATAGAGATGCTTCCGGGAAGGAAGTGTCTCCATGCAATGCATGTTTCCCATGGTGGCACAATGGGAGCTCCCCTTTTTCCAAAAAGGCTCTTTGTATAAATTAGGCTAAAGAGCTTTCCGGGCCAGTATTCCTGGGGAACGTCCACACTTGATCCATCACCAATATTGGCTCAAATTTACTAACTAAATTCTCTCCACCACCCCACCCCCAGCTCCTGACTGGGGCAGGTGGAAGCAGGTGAATCATTCTAGTCATCTTCCTGCCCCAGATTACCCCAACTGTTGTTTTTTGGGGGAGAGACCATCTGCCCTACCTCAAGGAGATTTGAAGGTACTTTTCTCTGGCACTCAGCCTGCATCAGAAAGAATGCCCACACACAGCTGAGTCATTTCAGTGTTCTGTGACCCACACAGCAGCAGCTGCTGTCACCGCCGCTGTGGTATAAGCAGCTCATGTGTGGTTGGCAGAATGTCAAAAGGCCATTTGGGCAATGGAGCTGCTAGGAGCAGACGGGAGGTCATCTCAGCTCCCTTGGAGAAGTCCTGTTGACATCCTCTGGTGAAGAAGAAGGAGAAGGAGAAGAGTTGGCTTTCCTACCCACTTTTCTCACCCATTTAAGGGGACTAAAAGCAGCTGACAAAGCTTTTCTATTCTTCTCCCCACAACAGAGACTCTGTGAGATAGATGGGGCTGTGAGAGCTCAGAAGAGAGCTGTGACTAGCTCATGGTCACCCAGCTAGCTTCAGGGAGGAGGGTGAAATTAAAGCCCATGTTCCCAGACCAGAGGTCCAGCTCCCTAACCACTAGACCAAACTCAGAAGCAGAAATGAGCAGCAGTTTCATGTTCACCTTCCATGCCCTCCCTGATGATTAGCGGGACATCAAGAAATGGAAGGCCTCAGTTCAGATGCACAGGGCATGTGAGCACATGCAGTGTAATGGAAGGATGAGGAATGCGGGATCCAGTCTCACTTGGGCACTGGCAATTTTGACCCACTTCTAGACAATGTATGATCAGCACCTCCCTCCTTCCCTGATCAAAAAGCCCTGAGATATCACTGAAAGGGGGGAGGAAACACCCCGTGGATCGCAGAGGGGGTGGAGGGAAGATGGTAGGGGGGTATCTGGGCACCACCCCCCAGTGATGCCCTGGTGAGAGGGTGGCATGGGGGTGCATTCTAGGGGTGGAAAGGCACCATGCCTGGTCAGTTCAATCCCTCGTCTCTCCCAGATCCATTGATTGGCTGCTGGATGCAGGCACATCACCAAAAGCATGGCATGGGTGGTGGCGGCAGCCAGGGGGCAGGGCTTCCGGCTTCTGCAGTGGCAGTGGCAGTGGCAGTGGCAGTGGCAGTGGCAGTGCAGGCTGGTATACACCGGGTACAGGAGGACCATATGCATTTTGACTGATAAGGGCCGTTTGGAGTATTCTTCCGTCCTTGGCCAATGCGAATGGTCCTTCTGTACCCAGGGTGTACTGGGCTTAGTACGTGATCCACTATCGATCCCAATGCGAAAAGGCCCCTGGTTGTAGGTGTTTCAACCTGGCTGTGGGTGTTTTTGTGTCCCAAGGAGGTGAAGTGCTGGAGTGCTTTGGGTGTCTTCAGTTATGGATTCAGAACTTAGCTGGCACTGAAATGCCAGCTAAGCGTGAACCATGGCCACTACAGCATCAGTCGCTTTGCTGTGGGACCAGCACCAATGTGCATGAGGGGTGCCATTGCTGGGCCAACCAGGCAACATGGCATGAAACGGCACCTGTGCTGCCGGTCACACACTCCCCCTGCACCTCTTCCACCTGGAAGAGGTACAGCATGCAGCATGCAAGGTTATACTAACCCTGCCATTAGTATAGGTATGGAACAGTTTTAACTGCTCCACACCTGTATGTGTGGGGAAACTCCAGCATGTGCAGAACCTTTTCTAGTAAGGAGAGGAGAAAGACCTGGATCTTGTGCTGCACCAATGAGGCTGGAGCCTTTGCCACGCCCTCCTCAGGTTGGACATTATAACTGTAGCTGCCTTTGGCTGGGGTGAGAAGAGAAACAGCTGAGTCCCATGTTACAAGTGTCAGATTGGAGCCTTTGCCACGCTCTCCTCCAGGTGTTAACTTCCAGCTGAAGATGGAAGAACAGAACATCACCTGGACACAAATCTAATGTTACAGTATTTGTATACTAACATTTGTATACTAACAAATGTTTCTGGACATTTGTACAAATAGTTTGAACATTCATTAGATTGGGGGTATGGAAAAAGGAGCGCCAGTCATAAGAACGTAAGAACATAAGAGAAGCCTTGCTGGATCAGGCCACAGCCCATCTAGTCCATAAAATTTTCTCTATCCACCTTTTCTATACCATGTATAATTTTATATACTTCAATCAGGTCCCCTCTTAAACACAATGGATCCAGACTGCATTTGACATGGATCAACAGCAGATTAAAAGTGTATTCAGGTTGGATTTGACATTTTCAGAGTGTGGATATGTTATGGATACTTATCAGATACGTATCGGGTGTGTATTCATTCGTATCAGATATGTGTTTGTATTTGATACATATTGGATACATATTCATTTGTATCAGATGCGTATTTGTTCGTATCAGATACCTATTTGTTCATATCGGATACGTATCAGATACGTATTCATTCGTATCGAATGTGTATCGAATAGTCATACGAATACATACGAATAGATTCATACTGAATAGAATTTTACCACATTCAAATGTGATCTATTCTTACGAATATGGATTTTCAAACATTTGGTGTGTTACAAATAGAATATCAAATTGCATTCATGTACACCCCTAGCAAAGAAGCAACTCCACGCAGTGAGGGTGTTCAGTGCAGGAGTGGCCCCCATCTTTATCTTTATGGCCCAATGTCTGCATGCAAAACAAATAACAAGCCCCACCCCCAAAGTGAGCCATTACATTAACCCACATGGAATTTATGAGGCCAGATAGACTGTGCAACTATGGCTGTGGTCACACCTTCACTATAATCCTTCAGTCCAACTTTGGACACACAGAGACCCCCCCCCCCCCAGACCTTTTTAGTCCAATCTGTTTTATTTGTGGACTTTCCTCCCTTCAATTATACTTTACTGAGCCCTGGTTTATTCGGGCCTCAAGCCGTTATACAGTGTTAATCCGTTTTCATTTGTATGCATGTGATTGGGGAAGAGGTCTAAAGGGGGCTGAATCGGACTAGAGTGGGCGGATACTGCATGGATTTGAATTCCCTTTAGCCCAGTGAGCCATTACACTCTGTTGAGTGACAGAACTTTTATCCTATCAGAGCACAGGGGTTGTTGTGATGGTGGAGAGGGCTGTAGAACAAAAAGTGACCCAGGATGGGAACCGAAAGGTGTGAGCATACTGCCCCAAACTGAGGATGAACTGGGGAAAGATGATCAGGTATTGGGTGTAATGGGAGCAAGTATGCTTTGAGTCCTGTTTCTTAATAAGATGGGTAATTTCAGCAAGGTGTGACCATGGCCTTTGCTGTTTCAGGCCACCCACCAGGAAGATGTAAGATAGGATGAAATGAAGGAGAGGAAAGACCAGAATTATGCACTTATTGTTTTATTATAGAAATCTATAAAAACAAACTTTTCCTTAGCATGAGCAAATTTTGCTACCTTGATTTGCAGTTAGTGAACACCCTTTTTATATCAATATCAGCTCATCCAGCCTCTTACAATCTCCCACCAATGTGGTATGAAGAACAAGTGATTTCAGGCAACCAGAAGAAGGTCAAACTCGCTTAGTCATACAGCAAATCTCTTTTTGTTTTCATGTGAGTGCATCAAAACAACAATATATCAGCAGAGTATTTAGGAAATGAACAATTAGGAATCAATAGTAAAAACCAAATAGAAATAGGCAGCAGCTTTATTTGAATAATATTGCATGAATGGGAGTCATATTCTAGTTGTACAAATACATCACAAACACATCCATCTACCAGGTTCTCCATTAGAAGAGTGAAATCAGCCAAATCTCTCAATGAGATCTAGAGATGTATTGATCCAGGTGCTACAAGTAAAGCTCCCAATGATTAGGAGCATAGGTGTAATCACAATTCAAGAATTTGATTGGCCAGTAGGTGAGTTGTTGTTTTTTAAGACCAATCTGAATATTTAAGGATCTCTGAAAGTCTAGACATTTTCACCAAGGTATTTTCAGAATAGTCATCTTTAAAAACACGATAGTCCTTCCCCTGATGGCTGAAGACTCATGTTTTCTATAGTCACGGCTGAAAAAATGTGACCAAAACATAATAGAATTTAGGTAATTTGGCCCATTGGGACACATGATATAACGTCAGCAGCAAAACAGATCTGGAAGAAATTCTGACAATCCCAAACTGTCTTCAATCCAACCTGTTTGGCAGGTAGAACATGAAGCAAAAAAAAACCCAATGTCTTTGGGAATAACAATTAAAAAAAAAAACAATGAGCTGTGGTAAATTCACACTGCTTCCTGGTTTGCTCAGAAGAAAAACGGGAGCACCAAATCTGCAAAAGGAAGGCAGTCCTCATGGTGGGTCTGGCCAAGGCTGGAAATGGAAGAAGGTGGACGCTCCATTCCACATAACTTTCAGCAGTCAAGAGACTACTGGACCCATTGTCTTAGTTAAGTCAAGCAAGTTATATGACGGTCTTTTTTTTTTAATATGTCACTGTTAAAATCTTCAGTTTCAACTACCCAGATTCAACAGGTAGTAGAGTCCCTTCAAGGCCAGGATGGTTCTCAGGACGAGATGGACCACTTGGACAAAAGGAGTGTGGAAGCCATTTTCTCTTAGCCTCCCAAGCCTCATGGCTACTCAATACCAGTCACCCAAACTTCCATAGCTTCACATTGCTGCTTTCCAGCCTCCCCTGATGTCCCTGGCCCCAGAGACTCTATTGCTCTAGAAAAGACTCAAGGGACACTGCAATTTCTTAGTGGACGTTGATCCATCACTTGTATCCCACATTGATATACTCATGAAGCTGTTATCATGGCACATAGGCATGGGCTGCTGTCATTTTCTCCCAGGAGTTGCTGGTCTCTAGGGTTGCTTCTTCTCCCACAAAGAGGACTCCGGTGATGAAGGCATTAGGCTCTAACCACAGAAGAGGATGACCTCCCTGCAATGAAGTAAAGGGAGGGTTAGATTGTAATCTGAGCGGACTGGGAGGAAAAATAACTGCTGTAGCAGATAGCAAGGTCATGTTTTGACTAGAGATGTGCCAAGCTGGTTCAACTTCAAACTGGTTCGGATAGAAAAGGGGTGTTCAAACAGTTCAAGTTCGAACTGAACATCACCTGTTGGAAAACAGACTTCAGGTTTGAACCAAAGCGGTGTTCCAACAAACCTAATGTGGTTTGAAGCTGTTCAGAGGTATTCAAATCAAACTGAACACCCAACTGCTGGAATGAAAAAGTTTGAATTTGAACCAAACCAGCCTCTGCTTGGTTCAGTTTGAATCAAACACACATGAAAAGAAGTTTGTGCACATGTCTAGTCTTAACTTGTAAGATACGAGTAACAGGTCGCTACTCCACATCTTGAAGAGGAGAGCGGTCATTACCTTCTGTTGGCAGTCTCGCCATGGGAGCCGCAGGGGCTTTCAGATGCTGACGTCCACAGAGCCCCGCTGCATGCTGGGATTTTCCGAGCCACTTCTCTGCCTTCATCTTTGCTCCACATGCAACTTCGGAAGTGCTTCATCTCCTCTCTGCTTTTTTTCGAATGAGTCACTGCAACAGAAGAAGTAATTGCATGGTGAGCCAGCTCTGCTTTAGCAGCTTAGGACAATTCTTTGCTCTGGGCATTGTCTATTTATTCTCCAAGTGAACTCAAGTCCCCTCTTAGTCTGAGAGAAAATAGTTCTGTAAGCAGGCTGCCACAACTGAGCATATATTTGTTTACAGTACATCATGTGGGGGACCATTGGTTCCCTATTACCAAATTCTTTCAATGTGGCTCTTCACAGAGGGACTGAGCTGTTCTTCTTTTTGTCTGGGGGCTTCTTTAGGTTTTCTTTTTTGTCTAAATGACTGAAGTCCTCTCTCCAATACTTTGATGGTACATAAGCGTCCTTGGACCACCACCGCCCCTCCCAGCAAAACTGATTTCATGAGCTTTTCTTCACTGGGCCTTATTCCAGATTATGTCCCTGGGTAGGGACCTGCTGTCTTCATGCTGGTGCAAACCATGGCAGCCCCCAGAATATAATCTGGATATAGAATCCAGAAAAAGGCCCAGTGCAGAAAGGGCCCTTGCTTCTTAGGGCAATGAAGTTGGCTGGCCCACTCTGATTGGTCCTGCTGCCATATGTTAAGAAGAGAAGCAGAAATAGAAGGAAGACCTTTTACCAGCCCAATAACTCCCTACAGCCTGGACTATTTACATCTTCAAGCAATGTGTGTCCTAAGTTTATCTGTCACTTCTGCCATGAAGCAAGCCCTGGGACCCTGTTTGCAAATGGCATGCCTGATTTACAGCTACGATTCCTTCCTCACACAGCATCAGACCTAGCTAACAATCCCTGACTTGGATTATGATATCCAGCCCCAAGGTCTCAAGTTGGATCTCCAGCTTTGAGAACCATAATTTGTCTGGCAAGCAGACAGTATCATCTTACCTTTGGTCTCTGAGAGGAGGAGATCCTGGGAGGTTCTCAGAAGTCATTTGAGCTCTTGTAGTTCTTCTCCAGTCCTCTTGCAGCAGTGTGATTGGAAGAAGCCCCTTCTTCCAAGGTTTCCAAGGTTGCTTCACAGCACTGAGAAAGGAGCTTAACTGGAGGTCTCTTCCATAATTTACTTTTCAAGAAAATATAAAGATGGCTTCAGAGAAGCAGTCCATCCACATTCCATGTAACTCGAAAATCAGGTGGCAAGAAGGTCATACTTCTAGGATCTAGGATCTTAACTCCATCACTATTACACTCAGGTGATCTGATAGGCATTCAGTCTCGTGTGTGTGCAGTCTCATAGTCTTTTAGAGCAAAGATGACCTCCGAATCCAAGAGATGTGTGTGTTTTGGTATGTGTGTGCAGGTGTATGTTTGCAGATTAGTTGTTGTTGTTGAAATGTGTCTCTATCTTTCTCTTCCTCATTGATTCCATGTTGATGTTTCCTGGCATGTTGCTTTGCCTTCCTATAAGAACCAAATACCTCAGCATCCTGACGATAGAAGCACCTCATCACCTGTAGGTTTGTTCCACCACTGGAACTGTGGACACTGGCTTTCTTTGGGAGCTGAAGAACCTTAACATCAGGTCAAAGCTAAAGAGAGTCCAGAGGTCCACTTAGGAAGAAAATCAAGGATGAGAGAAGTTCTCAGTATCATCTGACGAGAGAAAGGCCTGCTGGAACTTCTAGAGGCCCCCCTTTTTTAAATTTTAATGTCCTTCCCCAACCTGTTTTGAGCTTGCTTAAAAAGTTGAAGGAAGAGCAAACACTGATAGTAACAACCAGCAGTTTAGCAGAGAGTTAGTTAAAGTCTGTTGATGAATGTAGAGGTTACAATGGCCAGTCAGCAAGGTCCTGAAAGGAAGGGGGAATGTCTGGAAGGAAAAGCACATTGAAGGAAAGGACTGATGGAAACAGGAAGGAATTCCTTCAGTTTAGGTTTCTTGGAAACCAGTGTCTAAGGAGGTGTGACTCTGTGTCACAGAGAACAGGCTAACTGCCTTTCTAGCATAGTCCAGTCCTTGCAATGGCTTTTTAAAAAGAAATCCTCAAAATAGCCATCGGTTTTCCTGCTTGAACCACCTCAAACAGGCACCGCATGTTCTCCACATGGCCTGTCCCCCAAAAGAGCAAATATCTTCCTATCGGACACAGGATTGAGAGCGTTCTCAGCTGTATCATAGCGCTCCACTCTTCTGCTGAAAGGAAACCTGCTTCCTAAATAAGCCACCAATCACCTTCTGGATCAAGCCTACCTTGGTCAGAATCTCATATAACTGTGGTTGGTGGGACAGAAACATCTGGCTGGGTCCCATCGCTCGCAACAGGGCTGGCTGTGGTGGATGGAGGAAGACTTTCCAAGGAGTCTCTCAGCTGGTGCTCTGGGGTCCTTTGGGGGCTTGGTTCCTCAGAATGATCCAAGTTGCCCTCAACTTCCTTGCCCCTCTGAATTAGCTGTTCTAATGTTTTGGGGTAGGGGTGGCTAAGGAAACGCTTCAGCTTCGGCTGTAAAGTCCCTACTACATACTGAATTATCTCCTCCTCATCTGCATCAACATAGAGGGTCTGGTACAGGTCCCTTTTGCGCCAGAGGAATTGGTCCAGGGGCTCTCCATCCTTCTGAGGGAGATCCAGCTCTCTCTTGATGGCATCCCTGGTCAGGGTTCCCTCGCTATACTGAAGGAATTCTTTCTTGAACTCCAGCCAGTTCTTGACAGAGTCCTGCTTGTATTCCCACCATTTTTTGGCAGGCCCATTCATGTGGTTCTGGATCTGAGAAAGCCAATATTCCTCAGTCCCACCTACCTGCTTCAAGTAGTCCTCCAAATGGGTGAGGAACTCCCTAGGGTCCTCAAAAATCTGGGTCTCCACTGGAGAAGGTGGAGTGTCTTCTGAGACTGTGACCCACTGATAGGTATCATCAGCCTGAGAAATAATAGGAATGTCCCCTGTTGGAGGAGGAGTCAGGGCATACATCTGACTCATATCTAGTGCATAGTCATAAATCTCACCTTCACTTGGCCTGGTCTCTGGGCCCCCTACCCCTACAGAGACAGTCTGCCTGTGACTGTCCCCATGGCAGTACTTTCCCCCACCAGACTCCAGCCGGTCAGCCCATTTTTCCAGGCGGAAAAACACTTCCTTCCAGACATTCATTTCCCTCTTGACCCACCTCTCCAGGTTAGCAATGGTCTCCTGGCACCTGGCCAGGCAGGCCTTGATGGATTTCTTCCACCTCTGGTTCTCAGCAGCTGACGGGACATGGTCTTCAAGGTTGTTCTCAAGTTTTCCCACCGACTTCTGCAGGCCTTTTAGCTCCCGCTCCACTTGCTTGGACACCTCCGTCAGGAGGTGCCGGTGGGTTCTTCTGACATGCTCCAACATCTCTGCCCTGCATTTCCCTATCTGAAGAATGACATTGGGCTTGTTAGCCACCCCGCGGTGGCCCTGGAAGGAGTGGAGGCTCCCGTGGTTGATGTTATCCAGCTGCATGGTCCCTAACTGCACAGCTGTGAGCGCTGCCTTCAGCCCTGTCCTCAAGCAGACCTCCTGACGTGCCACCAAGCGTGAAGCCACCTGAGAAAAAGTTGCCGCCAAGTTGCTCTGTTCCACAGCCAAAGTCTTGGATGGAAGAAAGTTCTCTTCTACCTCTGATCCTTCCTTCCTTGCTTGCCTGATGCCTTTAGTGCCAGAGATCAGCTGCCCGAGCTGCTCTGCTTCTTCCCTCTGCTCCTTCGCTCCTTTCTTGTCGTCTTAAAACTTCACACTGACAAATCTCCCCGTCTCGCTTTCCTGTAAGCCACAGAGCTGCGTCTGCTGCTCTCTGTGATTTGCTCGAGCTCAGAGAGATACCCACACTTATACTCTTCATGGCTCCCTATGTGGGCGTAGCCAAGCCTCTTCGCTCACCGGCATCTCGCTGCCGATTGGTGGAGAAAGATGCAGTGGAAAACAGAGCTCCTGGCAAAACTCCTGCATCCCCCTCCCCTCCGCTTTCTCTCCTACCCCCTCCCGTTCACCCCCAGACTTGGAGCAAGAATGAGAAGCAGCCCTTTAAAGGTTCTGGAGACATTTGGATGGATGGATGGATGGATGGATGGATGGATGAATAGATAGATAGATGGAGCGAAGGATGAGTAATCCGTACCTTTTCTGACTGCTTTGTTCCCCCAGCTTTCCCCCTTTGTCTCCTCCGCCTCCTTCCCCACTCTGAACAACTGATGAACGTGTACATGAAAATCCTTATTCATCTGACAAGGTCCTCCTTACATCTCCTGCCACAGTGGACCTCGGACAAAAGGGGCAAGGCAGGTGTAATTACTGTGCACTATCCATGCACCATACAGGTGGAGCAAAGATGAGCATCGCCTTCTTTCTCCCACAAAACCCATGTGTCTTGATGCCCTCTGTGCACCTGTGGCAGACTGTGCAAACATCACACCAGTGAGAAACAGGCCAAGGGGTCAGTAGGCAAAAAAGCAGGGTCAATGGTCACACAACAAGGCTGTGTTCCAAAATAGCAACCAGGACTTTCTTCTTCTTCTTCTTCTTCTTCTTCTTCTTCTTCTTCTTCTTCTTCTTCTTCTTCTTCTTCTTCTTCTTCATTGTGTTACATAATCGGAGCCAGAACTAAGGGAGGGGGGGGTCCCTGTTAATCATTTGAGGAGCAGATGGGAGGGGTACTTCGTACCCATCGAGGGTTTCCAGCAAATTAAGTCCGCCCAATGGCAAAGTCTGCCGGTTACTAAGTTTGAATCAGTTGGTTAATCATACCGTTCAGCCCACAGACGCAGATGAAGCAGCACTTATTCTTGGCACCCGTTGATGAATCAGGAAGGCGAACCATAAAAGGACACCGGTGGCTTATATAACCCAGCAGATAAAGAGATTCCCTTTCTAGAAAGAGGGAATGAGAGAGAATCTCCCCTCCGGAACTCCAGCCATTCACTTGGAGGCCAGGGATGACTGCATAGGGATGGAACGCTGCTGCCAGAGTTGGGGATGGCATATGGGTCTTACAGAGGATTATGTAACTGGAGGGGGGGTGATATATCAGAGATACCCACTCCCCCAACACACAACTAGCCTGGGCAGAAAGGTAAATTAAAAATAAAGTGGCACAGATAATACTGCAGAGTGGCAGCAGGGTCTCCTTGGGACAACCAATAGTGCAAAATCTGCTTCAGGTTTCTCGACTTTCATCACAGGTTAGGAGCAGTTTAGGAGCATAGGAATCTTTCAAATCTCACCTGCCTTTAAGCCCTGCAGCCAATCCATGCACGAAAGTGGATAGATTTTTGGAAAGATTTCCCCCAGGGTCCTAAAACTACAACCGTGCTACATAGTCAGTTTGGTCTAGTGGTTAAGGAGCCAGATACTTATCTGGGAATACTGGGTTTGATTCTGCTGTCCTCCACGAAGCCCACTGGGTGACCTTGGGCTAGTCACAGTTGCCTTCTGAGCTCTCACAGCCACACCTACCTCACAGGGTGTCTGTTGTGGGGAGAAGAACAGAAAGCTTTGTCAGCCGTTCTGAGTCCCCTTAAATGGGGATGAGAAAAGTGGGCTAGGAAAGCAAATTTGTTTTTAATCTGTGTCTTCTTTTAATCTGTATCTTGTTTTTAATCTGTTGTTTAATCTGTTGTTACCAGCCCAGAGACCTCCGGGTATGGAGCAGGATAGAAATGTAAATAAACAAACAAATCAACCAAATAATAAATAAATAAATTCTTCTAACTACATACAAAAATACATCCACATAAGAGAAGCCCTGCTAGATCTAGTCCCATTCCATCTTATCCAGCATCATTTCTCCCCCACAGTGGGCCCACCAGTTGCTTCTGTGCCTCTCAAGCAGAAGACAAAGGTAAAACCACCTGCCCGCAACTCCTGCAGATGCCCTTTAGAGGCATCCAGCTCATCTCTCCAACCTGGAGGTGGTACCTGGGCATCCATCCTGGTAGCCATTGATAACGCCTGTCCTCCATGAGTAAAGAGTAGCCCTGCTGGATCAGGCCACAACCATCTACTCCAGCATCCTGTCTCAGCAATTGCTTCTGGGCATCTCAAGCAGAAGACAACTGCTCTCAGATCCCCACAAATGCCCTTTAGAGGCGTCTTGCTTGTCACCCCAGCCTCTAGGATGTACCTGGGTGGGCATCCACATTTTGTTGTTGCTGATGTTGCTGTTGCTATTGTTGGGTACCACTGAGTTGCTGCTGACTCTTGGCAGACTGCTTGGTCTCCTCTACGCAGTTTCCTTGGCAGAGGTGCAGAAGTGGTTTGCCATTGCTGATTGAGGTTCAGAGGCAGGCAGCAAATTGTTGGGTGCTGGGGCTGGTGCACACACAGTCGTGGAGAGTGCCGCAGCCAAAATGAAAACAAATCTGCTGGGACTCGAGAGCAGGAGAAGGTTTGTCCTTGTCTCTGCTTGAGATGCCCATGAGCATTTGGTGGGCCACTGTGTGCGACAGGATGCTGGACTAGATGGGCTGTGGTCTGATCCAGCAAGGCTTCTCTTAGGTTCTCTTATGACCGGACCCTGGATTGAATCAGGAAAGTGTTCGATCGCGGGGAGAGGGAACAGCCAAAGTTGACTAACACCCCAAGGGCGAACGCTAGTCAACGTTGGTTAATCGCACTCCTTTCCCAAGATGTTACCACTGTGACCTCCAGTGTAATCTGATGAAGTATAAAGTGAATTTAACATCTAAAATAAATAAATAAATAAATAAATAAATAACAGCCGAGTCCACTGATTGTGTGATTGCCTTCATGGTGGTGCTGTCCCTTATCACCCCACCACCAAACAGCTTGAAGATTGCTTGACTTCACGGACGTACTCTGTGCCTCTGAAGGCTAGGAACAAATGTCCCTTGCCTTGAGACCTCTTGGGGGTGCATTTCAGCCTGATACTATGGTGTGCCACTGAAACCCGTCCCCCAGTATGTTTGCCATGTACTGGATCAGGGCTGATGGTTCTGCCAGCACTTCCAGGGATGCACCCAAAATGTCTGACTTCTGAAGCCATTTCCAGCCTGACCATCCCTATGAGTCCAGGCAGAGACCTTGCTGCTGTCAACTCGAGTTTCACTCAGGCCGCGTTCCCATTATAAGCTTAATTCAGGTTCCCTAAACCGAAATAACAGAACCAGATACAAACGCGAATTTGCCTGATCCCATGACATTCAACTCGATCTGGATTCTGAGGATCGTAGGTGGTGGTGGGGACTCAAGTGGCTACTTTTTAAAAGCCGCTTTTCGGGGCTGCCCTATCCTCTTCCTCCTGGTGTGAATGTGCCACACATAACCGACTCCTTCACGGAGCCTACCTGGGTGGCTGCCTCTTGCCTGGATGGAGGAAAACTGGCAGCGGACAGCCAGTGATTCTTTCCCCTCCTCTCCCCTTTGCCCAGGGCACACAGCAGCAGCGGCAACTCAAGCCCACTCACATCCACATCCACAGCCTTAAAAACAGAACCTGCAGCTGCTTTCCTTTCCTGTCCCTTTTTTAAAGGTCAGAACTTTCAAAATTGTGGAGAATTGCAACATTGTTATCAGGTGTGAAGTGGGTGGATTGCTACAGTGTAGCAGCTGCTTTAAGGGGTGGATTTTTACAGTAAAATCATTATCTTTGGAAGCAAGCTATTGGGGGAAGGAAACCCTAAACAGGCATTCTCATTCCTTAACACGGTACGGTTCCCACAGTAAAAAATGTAAAACGTTTCAAGCGCACGAACCGGAGTGAGACCTGTTGAAATGAGGATTAACATTTACAACACTTTGGGGTGATTTAACACGCGGAAAGTGTGTTAAGCCAACCTGACGTGGGAACTGCGAGGATTGAAAATGGTTTGAAACTGAAATAAGCTTATAATGGGAACGCGGCCTCAGAGGAACATCCTGAGAGCTGTGGCAAGACACACCCTGAAGGGGTGTGCACCAATGCGATCTTTGGCAGTTTGATTCAAATTGAATATCCAAAGACTCAAATTGACCCGAATGTTTAAAATTCAAATGCATTCACATTCTATTTGAATAGAATACATTCGAATCTATTCATCTGAATATTCCGCTTGTATTTGAAGATACCAATGTCGACAACGTTCGTATGTGTCCGTATGCATCCATACACATTCATATGAATATTCAGTTTGTATTTGAAGATATGAATGTTGACAACGTTTGTATGTGTCCGTACGCATCTGTACGCATTGGTACAAATATTCCATTTGTATTGGATGAAACAAACTTTGACAACATTCGTATGTGTGTCCGTACACATCCGCCTGCATCTGTACACATCCTGTTTTTAATCCATATGCATCCCTTTTAGATCTATATAGGAACTTTGCAGGTCAATATCCTTCCTTCAGTTCTCTCTCTTATACAGAGAGAGGCATACCTAGGTCCTCAATTGCTACTAGAACGAATGCCTAGGTGCATCCTTCAGGCTGGGGGGGGGGGAGGGTGAAGGAACCGGGGCGCTTCTAAGGCCATTTGCTGGGATTCTAGAGCAGGAATAGGTTTGCCCTTGTCTCTGCTCGAGATGCCCATGAGCATTTGGTGGGCCACTGTGTGCAACAGGATGCTGGACTAGATGGGCTGTGGCCTGATCCAGCAAGGCTTCTCTTATGTTCTTATGTTCTCATCTACAGAGGACACTCATCAACTATAGTATAGAAACAACCTGTGGCGTTAAGACTACATGACGTGACCACCCTATATAGGTCTAAAAGGATTGCCTCCTTCCCAAGCCACCTAGTGGCTCAGTAGGCTGCTGCACCATATAATAACATCCACACGGGCAATAGCCTATGAGTTCAAATCCCCATAAGGGAACAGAACTTGGAACACAGGCTGTGGGCACCTGATGAGCTGCAAACACAGTGAAACTGATCATGTCCTGCCTGGGCTGGTGGTGGTCATGACACATATGCATCCTGTTTTCGTCCCGTACGTATCTGTACAAATGCATAGGGATATGCATGGAAACTTAGGTAATGCATACATATCTGTAATCATAAGAATATCCAAATAATTCGTACAAATGATTCAACAGATTCAAAATTCGGAAGCTGCAAGAGCTGAGTCAGGGTGCGCGGTCACATGGGGATCAGGCAGCCAACCAGAACTGAGCTGCCCTCCTGATCTCATTCACCTTTTCTCGTCGTCCTGCCCAGACTGGCAGGAAGATTCAAATTTCCGTAATACTGCACAGCAAGTGTCCTTAATCCAGGATTAAGGTACATGCTCAGTAACGATGGGATAAGGAGTTGCGACAACCATCCACCAATCGTTGCATGCAATGCCCCGATCATGACTGCGCATTCTGCTGTGCAGTATTAACATGTCTGGGCACAGTCAGCCACAGATAATCATCCAAGCAATTATCAAAACACAGAGAGGAATTTTCTTCCGGGGAAACCCACAAGATTTGAGCTTAAAACATGACCTATTCATTCATTCATTCATTCATTCATTCATTCATTCATTTATTTATTTATTTATTTATTTATTTATTACCTTCCTCCACCTCATATTCCAACAGAGGTTGCCTTCTGCACTCTTTGTGCTTTCTTTGCAAAGTGAGGGTTTTTCCATTTGGTTTTCCTGGGGAATATCTGGCAGATGAAGATGCCATGACAACCATTCATGTGGTATTTTTAATTATTTTATTTTTATTTTTTTAAGGAGGTGAGTAGACAAAAATGGAGATAGAAGGAGAGCCGGAAGTAAAGCAAGGGGAAGAGACTGGAAGAAGCGAGAACAGACACAGAAAAGCTGGAAAGAGGGAGGAAGGATAGAGGGAGGCTGGAGGGGCAGAGAAACTGGCAGGCAGATGCTGGCATGGATGGACTGAAAACTGGTTAACAGGAGGACACGAAATGGAAGAAACATCAAGGGATGAACAGCGGAGAAACAGCACTGAAAGCTTCTCTGCAACCATATTTGCCACCTGTATTTCGTTTCTTTTTCCAGAAACTATCAATTATGGATTTTGCCCATCAGGGAATCCACTAACCAATAATGCATATAAAAACATAAGAGATGCCCAGTTGGATCAGCCCACAGCCCATCCAGTCCAGCGTTCTGCGTCACACAGGGGCCCACCAATTGCTCCTGGGCATCTCAAGCAGGAGACAGAGGAAAAACCTTTACCTGCTCTTGAGTCCCCGTAAATGGCATTTCTTGCAAATCAAGCCACACCATTAGGGAGAACAGGCATTCAGGAGCAGCCTTCCATCAGACAATAGCAGCCGGTACAGGAAGGAAAAGTGCAGAAAAGGTCCTGGTCTGCTCCTTCCCCGCCCTGTTAGTGTTCCAGGCTGGGAATGGTGGATAAGAAATGAAGTGAAAAAAGGAGGGTCAGTTTGGTCTAGTGGTTAGGGAGCTGGACTCTGAGCTGGGAATACCGGATAGGATTTCGCACTACCCCATGAAGCCAGCTGGGTGACCTTGGGCTAGTCACAGCTCACTTCTGAGCTCTCACAGCACCACCCACCTCACAGGATGTTCTGTTGTGGGGAGAAGAACAGAAGGTTTGTCAGCTGTTTTGAGTCCCCTTGAATGGATAGAAAAGCAGGGTAGAAAAGCCAACTCTCCTCCTCCTCCTCCTCCTCCTCCTTCTCCTTCTTTTCTCACCCTTAAGGGGACTCATAGGGCCTCTATGGTGGGGAGAAGAATGGAAGGTTTGTCAGCTGCACTGATTCCCCTTAGATGGGTGAGAGATTTGGGGTAGAAAAGCCAACTCTTCTCCTTCTTCACACACTCCCATTTCTAAGGTGCTTTTAAACCACTTCTTTCTTTCTTTCTTTCTTTCTTTCTTTCTTTCTTTCTTTCTTTCTTTCTTTCTTTCTTTCTTTCTTTCTTGTTTTTGTCTTTTGCCACCTTAGACAGCCATTCTTGTAGATGCGCATTCCAGAGTTGTAAAAGGGCAGTGTGAGAACATGAATATTTTCTTTTTTTGGTAAGTAGGAGCTGGGAATATCCTGTTGCTAAGGTAACCAGAAGCAAAGGAGGATGACCCCCTCCCATATCTTGAACCACTGCTGGAATCAGGAATCTTTGCACCAGTTTGCAGAGCTGCAACTGTGGTTTCTTGTCTGCAGAACGGTTACTGATACAGCCGGTCCCACATCTTAATCCTCATCCCAAGAGGCGGAAAACAGATGGCGCTCCTGCTCTGATATCTGCAGGGATTTTACCTCCAAAGGTGTCCTGAAGTTTTATTACACCGTCTCCTCTTTCAGACGCCATGCAAATAAATGCTCCTCTATGTTCCCCCTGCTGGGGTACAAAGTTACCCCACCTGTTCAGATAAAGGTAATTAGAGCAAAGGACAAAGATGCCGCAGAGGTGAGAAAGATGGTGGGATTTCTCTTTGACAGTTGACGTAGCCTAGTGATCCAAGCAGCTTAAGGCCAGGAAGGATCCAGGAAGGTGGTGACCATTTGGACTTACAAGCTCTAAGCCAGCCCCACGCCGGTGCCCAGTCAGACATGGCCACACCAGACCCAGAGGGTGTAACATCTGCTCTCCAGGAGTGATCCAGCTGCCCCTGGTTAGCATTATACGTAGTCCACATCTGGACTTGCTTCAAGAAGGCTTGTGACAGTGTTAGGTGAGTTGTCTGGATCTGTTAACAGGCCCATAAAGTCATTGTATATTGAATTTTGCTCTGTTATAAACAGAAAAGAGGCTAAAAGAGCAGGGGCTTTTCTGCACCTAGCCTTATTCTGGATTATATCCCAGAATAGAGACCAGGGGACTTTCTGCACTTAGCTTTATTCTGGAATGTATCTTGGAATAGGATCTCCTATCTGCATGCTAGTGCAGACACTGGAAGGCCCCAGGTGAGGCCTGCCATAGTCTACATTAGCTTGTGGCCAGCAGACGGCTATCCTGAGATATATTGCAGAATAAGGCCAAGTGCAGAAAAGGGCCAGGTCTAAACCTCTCTTGCACCTTTCCAGGACATGGTTCACTGCATCCACATTTAGCTGCTGTCCTGCCTCTCTGCCCCATGGGCCTGATCCACTAAAAACTGAAGTGTGAGTTTCGGTATAGAACTATCACAGAAGGTGAAAGTGGAATTGTCATAGGCGCTTTCCACACTGGACTTTTTCCTGGGAGGCCAGGAAGAGTGCCTTGAGGGCCATTTGCTGGGATTCAAGGGCAGGTGAAGATTTTGCCCTTGTCTTCTGCTTCAGATGCCCATAAGCACTTGGAGGGACACTGTGTGGGGCAGGATGGTGGGCTAGATGGGCCGCGGCCTAATCCAGCAGGGCTCCTCTTATGGGGTGTTTTTCCACTTAGCACTGTTTAATGGGTACTCTAGTGCTAGTGGAAAAACACCCATGGTCTTATGTATCTCAGAATAGGAGGCTTCTGTCCACATGCTGGTAGAGACTATCCCAAGAAAGGAAGAAAGGACCTCCATTGACTTCCCCTCTCCAATTCCTTAAAGCTTTCCGATGCTTAGGCACACAACTTTGACCTGGAAATGTAATTTAATTTCCTGGAGAAAAGCTTACAAGGGGACTTAAAGAAAACTCTTTGTTAAGGGTATGCACATTTTTTTTTTGCATTCAAATTCAAGTTGAATATCCAAAAATTCAATTAGATTTGAATGTTTAAAATCCAAATGTCCAAAAATCCTATTCGAATCCATAACATTAAAATCCATAACATTTGAATGTTAGACTCGTAAAGATACAAATGTCGACAACATTCGTATCTATTATATGTATCCATGCACGTTAAGTATGCATCCCGTTTTATCCTGTATGCATCCCATTTTCATCCTGCATTATAAGTGCAAATATGCGTAATATTGTCCCGTCGCAGGCCGGTCAGGCAAACACTTGCGCAGCTACTCAGTCCCAAGGGTTCCAGGCGTTCTCGAGGTCAGTTCCGGTCCGGGGTCTAGGAGTCCAGAAGGTCAGCAAGGGTCAGGCAGTCCAAAGGGTCAGTAGGTTACAAGGAGTCCAGGATTTCAAGCTCAGGTAACACAAGGCTGCTAAGACATTGTCTGCAGCAACTTAAAGCACCGTGAGCTTGTTCTTAAATAGAGGAGTCAGAGCCACGCCCACGGTGCAGCTGAGCTAATCGCTCTGATCTCCATCTCACCTGCTTCTGCTGCCTAAGCAAGCAATGAGAGAGCCTTTGATTAGGCTCACAGCTGTTGGATTCATCACCAGAGCTGTATGGCTGCTCACCTGGACCTGGCCTTAGCTCTTCCATGCCTGCCATGCCCTGCTGTGGCTGCTCCTCAGCCTGTGGTCACATTGCAGGCATATCTTCCTCTTCTGATGAAGCTGAACAGGGCATGACAAATATTCACACAGATATGTATGTAATACATACGAATCTGTACATTCAAATCATTTGAATATTTGAATGAATGTTTCGGAAAATCCGAAATCCATTTGGATGACTAAATTCAAATGTTATTAAATCCGATTCGAATTTGAATGTCGATATTTGTCAGATTCGAACTGGGTTTTTGAATTTTTGAATATTCCTGCACATATTCCTACAGGCATGGTTTCAGCCTGGTAACACAGAAGGGGGGGAAAGACACAGAATAGCTACAATGCCAATTTGGCAGTCTAGCACTTATTTCCTCTGAGCAAGGGGGCGTAGGGGGTATTTAGAGGCATAACATTAAGAAAATAGTTGGTGGTTCTATTTTCTAAACCCACATTTAGGACCCCTTTCAATGTATAGCTGAAGGTATAATTCAGAACGTCTGAGGTTCTAGAACATTTTCTTTTCCTTGCCCTCAGCAAAGAGGATAATTCATGCTGATTTCCATTCTAGTGTTTGCTTTCCAGAGTGGTTATCCAAAGTTCTTTATTGTGAAAAGCCCACTACCCCACATGGGGAATTGCCAGGAGATGAATGGGTACAGTGAGATGACATAAGTTCCAATAATTGTTTGCATTTTTTTTAAGGGGAAAAAATGGTGCTATGTACTTGATTGGCAGCTCCAAATTCTGATTCCTCCTCCTGTGCATAATTTTAAAGTCAGACAAGCTACAGCAGGCTATTTCCATCAGCTCCTTAAAGTGCTGGGGAGATCTCATTTTGCTCTATTGGAATTCACCACTTTCTAATTTTCTCAGCAGGCGGGTGAGTGGGCAGGCATAATATTAACGAACTATTGATTAGGATCCACTTATAAACATTTGCCTACTGTGCCAAGTGAGAGAAGGCTCAGTCAACAGAAGAAACAAACCAATTTTTGTGTATTAGCTTTATGCCTGTATGATTGGAAGGCAACCATTGTCCATGATTAGAACGGTGGGAATAATTTAGCAACCAACACGAACCAAGATACCTTATCCCGTGCAGACAGCGTTCGGACAGAGGTTGCGCCTAAGAGAAAATTACTGCTAGGGTTTTGTTCTAAACTAAAGGATTGGGACAAGATGATCCCTGATAATGTTTATAACATGAAGATAGCTCACCACAGCTTTGATTTATCGCCTGTTGACGTCTTTATTTTGCGGTGCTTATTATCTCGTTTGCTAAAATAACTGCGTACCACTTCCCAAATGCATGGATCTATCTGAGGGAAGGATTGACTTCTTTTTAACTTTTGTTTTTATATGTGTCAGTTGGCTGCCCTATGATGCTGGCATGTAGGGAGAGACAGAAATGTAAATAAATACAGGAGGGATGTGAATGAATACATACGAATTTGTGCAAATTTGGACATTCATATATGAATAAAATGTTGGGACATTCGTTCATTGACATTTGTGAGCCAGTTTGGTCTAGTGGTTAAGGAGCTGGCTGACCTTGGGCTAGTCACAGCTCTCTTCTGAGCTCTCACAGCCCCACCTACCTCACAGGGTGTTCTGTTGTGGGGAGAAGAACAGAAGCTTTGTCAGCCGCTTTGAGTCCCCTTAGATGGGTGAGAACAGCAGGGTAGAAAAGCCAACTCTTATTATTATTATTATATTCAAACAAATGCTTTGGAACATTTGTACGAAACTTCATCACGTTAGTGAACCTGGAGAGGTGGGAAAGTGGCTGCACTTGTCACATCCGCAATGGATGCAGAGTGCATTCAACATGGACTGGGAGCAGATTCAAAGTAGATTCAGGGTGGATTTGGCACACTCAGATCTGTTGGGGATACATATCAGATCCGCATTGGAATTCTGCAGCAACCATGGGTCCACACAGGAGCATATGGTGTTTTCCAGCTACATTATTCGCTCTAATGGTAGGTGTTGCCCCTCCCATCACAGACTTTGCCCCTTTGCCTGTGAGCTGCAGAGGACCACTTACATGGCAGCTGAGGTTTATCACCCGGTTAAAAATAAAGGTAACAGTGAGTAGATGTGTTCCATGTCCAAAATAAGACATTTTGCATCCAGAATTGCCAGCTGCTGTGTCCAACCCAAACACACAGTTCCTTCAAAATTCTCAAGCTCTCTGCTGGATTCTCACTCTTCCCGCACTAATCTTTCATCTAATTATATGTGGAAATCAAAGTTCAGAGGGGCCTGAGGGCTGAATTTGGGTGAAGGAACCTCCCCTGACCCATACTATATTAGTAACAAAGTGGGAGAGAATCGATCACAAGCCAGACTTTCACACACAGAGCTTAAAATGATGCTATGGCTAAGGAGAATCACACACTGGCACAGCAAGACGTAGACTCATGTGTCAAGGCTGAGAACTGGAGAAGGGAACTAAGTCAGAAATGCACTCGCAAAGCAATCTCGACAGCTAGATTGCCACACCTCTTGCAGCCAGGGTTGACCTCAGCATGCCAGGGCTGCGTGCCTCCCTATTGGTCAGGGCTGCGCGACTGCGCAGAGGGACTCCTGAAGCCAGGTGCGGCCCTGGACAATTGGGAGGCGCGCTGCATGCATGCGCAAAGCACTCTGGGTCCCGGCAGCCAGAATCGGCCTGGCTGCCTATTACATTTCTGAAGTATGTTCCTTAGACATAACCCCACCCACAGTGATGTAAGCCTCATCTTCTTTCTCATGTCTTTTCTCTGTGGACACACCTATTTCTGCTCATTGGCTATGCCTCTTGCTTGTCTTCCCTTTATGGTGCTTGTTTTGTGGTTGCCTTGCCACCCATGGTACTGTCTCTGACCATTCTGCTGCTATAAGAACATAAGAAGCTAAGAGGAGCCCTGCTAGATCAGGCCATGGCCCATCTAGTCCAGCATCCTATCTCACACAGTGGTCCACCAACTGCCCATGGGCATCTCAAGCAGAGACAAGGGCAAACCTTCTCCTGTCTCATAAGAACCTAAGAGGAGCCCTGCTGGATCAGGCCACAGCCCATCTAGTCCAGCATCCTGTCTCACACAATGGCCCACCAATTGCTCATGGGCATCTCAAGCAGAAGACAAGCAGAGGGCATCTCCTGCTCTCGAATCCCAACAAATCGCCTTAGAGGCGTCCTGCCACTTGAGGAGACTTGCAGATCCACTTGCTGGCATCTGCAAATCCAAACACATGGGCCATTCCCTTCCTGCAAAACCCTCCCACCTTTAGCTTTGAAGCCAGGAACCTCTGCATTGATTCTGAGAGGGGAGGGAACTCCCCTCCCCTCCCCTGCTGTCAAACCACTGCAGGGGAATGACCAATTTGACAGACAGTGACTTAATTTGTCATGTCAATATCAGTTTTAATTCTGGGACTGGAATCTCAAAATGACAACCAATCCTGCCTGGGAGTTAAGAAAGCCCCCCTGCCCATGAAATCACAGCTGGGAATTCCCTCGTGGCAGATTGATAGACAGGAGCATCTGTTAGCATGCAGACAGCATACTGCACATTTAGAAGAAGCTGTGAATAAGAACATGAGTGGAGCCCTGCTGGATCAGACCACAGCCCATCTAGTCCAGCATCCTGTCTCACAGAGTGCCACCACCCCCACCCCAGCTTGCTTTGTCTTCAAGTAGAAGGCAAAGACAAGATCCACTATGAATGGGGCCTATTCTTAGTGCATGATTGGGGAAGAGTATCCACACCCCTGGCTTCCCACACATGTTCCACACCTTCACTAACCTTACCCAGGGACTTACCAGAAGCCTCCAGTGGCGAGCATCTGTGCCTCTTCTGGTGCTCCAGGTTCATCTGGGGTGCTGTGGAAGCACAATGGCACCCAGATGACCATAGACTAGGGGTGTTTTTTCCACCGCAGCCCTTAGATCCAGATCTAAGAAGATCCGGATCTAAGGAATAGGTACATTCCTTAATCCAGATCTAGTAGATCCGGATTAAGGGAAGCACTCAATGTGTTTCCACAGGACTTGTAGCACCCATTAGCAATGGGTGCTAACCCCCCTGCTGTGGAAACACCTTTGCACCCATGTGGGGAATCCGGATTGACCCACGAGGGGTCTGCCTGTCACCCCAGGTGTTTTGGGGAACAGGGGGTGCAATCTCTGAAGTCCCTCCAAAGTCCCTCCAAAATCCTTTGAAGGTTAGCAAAGGCTCCGAAGTCCCTCCAAAGGCAACTTTGGAGATTAGCAAAGGCTCAGAAGACAAACCCCTTGTGAGAGCCTGCATATGAATTAGCTCTCTGTGAGCAGGGATGAGTCAGCCTCATTAAATACGTACCTCTTTCTATGCCTGAAGGTAACAGTCCACTTTGATCTCCCTTTGTTATCTCAGTTTTTTCTTCGGAGCTTTTGCTAATCTCTGAAGTTGCCTTCGGAGGGACTTCGGAGACTTTGCTAATCTCCAAAGGCAACTTCAAAGTAACTTCGAAATGGCTTCAAAATGATTTCAAAGCCTAGGTTTTGGGACTCCCCCCCCCAAGGGTGCCCCCTTCCCCTAGCATCCTCTAGACCCCATTGCCACACAAGAGTGGAAACAGGCTCCCTTTAATCCGGATTTTCTGGCTGAAGACCCCATTGTAGACCCCATTAATGGGGTCTACAGAAAATCCGGATTAAAGGCTGAGATGCACCCATATGATCCCAATTTCCCCAGCGGCGGTGGAAACAAATGTGTCCCAAATGGGTGTTGTGGTGGAAATGGGGTCATCCGGCTCACACCCAAATGGGTCCTTAATGGGTGCAAAAATGGGTACTTTCTGCCTGTGGAAAAACACCCTAGGAGTGTGCATGAATGCAACTTTCAGATTCAATTTGAATTGAATATTCAAATGTTTGAATTTGAACGAATAGAGAAAAATGCCCATATTCAAATTTGAACTGATTTGAATATATTTGTTTCTATTCATACGAATATTCATTTTGTATTTGAAGGTACAAATGTCTACAACGCATCCCGTTTTTATCCCATACATACAAGTGCATACGGATACGAATAAGATGCATATGGACACGTATGTAATGCATACATATCCATGCACATACGAATGTCTGAATAATTCGAAGAGAGATTTGAAATATTCGAATCCATTTGAATGTTAAAAAAATGAATGTATAGACATTCAATTCGAATTTGAATGTCTGTATTTGAATGAATTCAATCAAATTCTGAATGTTTCGAATGTTCTTGCACGCCCCTACCATGTGCACAGAACATCAGCAGCATTGTGGTGATCGCACTGATGAACAGGCAATCCTGGGAAGCACCACAACCAAAATGGCGGCACCCTGAAGAGGACCTGTCCTGGGATTGGTCACAGGTGAGTGAGCAAAGGTTTGGGGTGTGGGGTGTAAGTGACTAGTGTTTACAAGTGAGAACACTACTTAAGTTTCGGTGATTACGCTCCTTTTGCGTCAAGTAGGTAGGAAGGGAAGTGTGAAATCGCGCCTGCTCCCGACTCCTTGCAAATGACCTTTAGAAGCATCCTGCCTGCCTCCAACACAGAGACAGTGCCTAGGCATCATTTCTAGTAGCCATTGATACACCTGTTCTCCATAATTTCATCTAGCCCTTTCTTCATATTAGCTCTCTCAGTGACAATATGGAAGGGAGCCATACTTGAAGTATCCCTCCCCTTCCCATACAGAAATTGCCAGAAATACGTGAAACCCACACTGAGTCATCGAGCAAAATCTACTTCACCCTTTGCATGCAATCAGACCTGGGCTCTCTGTCAACCAACTTGGCTTTTCAGCCATGCACTTAGTTGAGCTGCTTGCATGAAGAATACCCAATATGTTTTATAGGACTCTTTTGAAAAATAAAAACCTAGATAGCTTTTTTAAAAATGGCTAGAGGAATTCAATGGGTACTAGAACGGTTGCCTAGGTGCATATTCCAAGCTGGAGAGACAGGAAGCAGGCCTCTAAAGGCCATTTCCCGGGATTGGAGATCAGGTGAGGGTTTTGTCTTCTGCTCCAGATGCCCAGAAGCAATTGGTGGGCCACTTTGTGAAACCGAATGCCTGACTAGATGGGTTGCGACCTGATCCAGTAGAGGTCTACTTAAATCATGGAAGATGGGTATAACAATGGCTATGAGAATGCATGCCTAGGTACATCTTCCAAGCTAGGGGGACAGGCAGGATGCCTCCAAAGACTCTGTGCGTAGGGTGAAATTTTCATTCTCTCATTTATGGATGCCGAAAGGTGCCCGTTGATGAGGTGATCTAGAATTTCTTTTCCATGATAACCACCCAGTGACCCAGTTTGGTCTTGTGGTTAGAGTGTTGGATTCTTGTCCGGTAGTCTCCTGGTTCAATTTTGCACTCCTCCATGATGCCTGCTGGGTGACCTTGGGCTAGTCAAAGCTCTCTTTCTGATCTTTCACAGCCCCACCTACCTCACAGGGTGTCCCTTGCGAGGAGAAGAACAGAAGGTTTATCTGATGCTTTGAATCCTCTTAAGAGTGAGAAAAGCAGAGTATAAATGCCAACTGGCAATACTCCTCTCCTCCTCCTTCTTAGGCTTCCTCTCCCTCAAAGTAGAGACATAGGCTGAATTTGGACATGACAATGGGGGTTTTTCCACTGACCTCTGTTAATCCAGATCTAAGATGATCCAGATCTAAGGAATGGGTCCTTCCCTTAATCCAGATCTAGTAGATCCGGATTAAGGGAAGTACCCAATGTGATGCCATGGGTGGTCTAGCACCCAATAGCACTGGGTGCTAGCCTCCCTGCTGTGGAAACACCGGAGCACCCATTTGGAAATCCAGATCTACCCACGAGGGGTCTGCCTGTCACCCCAGGTGTTTGGGGGGACAGGGGGTGCAATCTCCAAAGTGGCTCCAAAGTCACTTCAAAGTCATTTCAAAGTCTGTGCAAAATAGCTCTGAAGCATCTTTGAAATCTGTGCTGATCTTCGGAGTAATCTTTGAAGTGACTTCGAAGTTCACTCCAAAGATCAGCACAGACTTCAAAGATGCTCTGGAGCTATTTTGCACAGACTTCAAAGTGACTTCAAAATGACTTCGAAATGACTTCAAAGCTTAGGTTTTGGGGCTCCCCCCCATGGGTGCCCCCTCCCCCTAGCCTCCTCTAGACCCCATTGCCGCACAAGCATGGAAACAGTCTCCCTTTAATCCGGATTTTCTGCCTGAAGACCCCATTGTAGTCCCCATTAATGGGGTCTACAGAAAATCCAGATTAAAGGCCAGAAAGTACCCATTTGATCTGGATTTCCTCAGTGGCTGTTGAAACAATCGGGTCCCAAATGGGTGCCGTGGTGGAAATGGGGTCATCCGGCTCACACCCAAATGGGTCCTTAATGGGTGTAAAAATGGGTACTTTCTGACAGTGGAAAAACACCCAAAGTGTCCCCATGGGTGGTGCAGCACCCAATAGCAATGGGTGCTAGCCTGCCCCACTGGCAATGCCAGAGCACCAATGTGGCAAATCTGGATCAACCCACATGGGGAACTCCCATCACCCCAGGTTTTTTTGGGGGACAGGGGGTGCAATTTCTGTAGATGCTCCATAGATTCTTTGTAGTTTCTCCAGAGCCATCTGCCGCAAACTTTGAAGATTCTCTGGAGCCTTTGACAAAGGTTCAAATGATTGGCATTGCTCTTGAGTGGGGTCCTCTTTGGAGTCTGTGCTATTCTTCAAAGCCAGTTTCGGAGCTGTGTTCAGAGATTGTGCATAGGCTTCTCAGCTTTGGGTTTCGGGGCACCCCCCATGGGTATGCCCCCCAGAGCCCCCCCCCCAGACCCCATTGACTGATCGTGGTGGAAACACACTCCAGATTTGATGCCTGAAGACCCCATTGTAGATCCCTTTAATGAGATCTACAGGAAATCCAGATTATGGGTCTTGAAGGACCCATTCAATCTGGATTTCCCTAGAACTGGCGGAAACAAATGTGGCTCTAATGGGGTCTGCAGTGGAAATGGGGTCTTCCCGCTCTGAGCCTAATGGGTATTTAATTGGTCCCTAATGGGTACTTAATGGGTACTTAGTGCTAGTGGAAAAACCCCAATGTGTTGTTAATAGCATCTGCGGACTGTTGACCAATTTTACCAGCACAATGGGAGATGTTTGACCCTCAAGTTCTGCAACCAAGAGTCTTATCTCAAGAACTTTCTGAGATGACTCTTTGTTGCCTCATTACCAGCAAAAGCCGCAAAGCAGAAGAACCAAGAGAGGGGCATGGAACTGCAGAGGTGGTTTCTAGGGACCTTGTTAATGGCTGTGCAGTATATGCTTTGTGTCTGCCGATGTCTATTCTGCTACTAAGGTACAATAATGTGTTGCTAAAGATCTCTCTTTTGTGACTTACTGAGTTAAAGGGGAACCATGACAACATCACGGTATGTTCTTCTGCTATCCACAGAGGTTTGCTGGAAGTGTATGGACCACATACATTTCCCATTCGCCCACACTACAGTTTGTGTGATTTTGCCCATTCCCCACCCCTTCCTATTAGCAATGTACGCAGATATTCATAACATTCGATATTCATATGCGTTCGTAGAAATTAGGACATTCGTATTCAAAACAAATGTTACAACCTTCGTACCTTGACATGCGTATTCATATGAATGCTTTGGAACATCTGTATGAGTGCTTCAGAACATTGATGAAATGAGGAGGTGGGAAAGCAGCTGCACCTACTATGGGTCCAGAGTGCATTTGACATGCACTGAAAGCAGATTCAAAGTGGATTCAAGGCGGATTTCACGATTCCAGAGTGGGTATGTAACAGAGTATGTATCAGATACCTATGGATACGTATCAGATGCAAATGAGTGACATATGTGTTTTTATTGGATATTTGCACAAATCCATACAAATCCATTTGCATCGAATAGAATCCTGCTACATTTGAAAGACCAAATATGAATTTTCTTACATTCGATTTGATACGAATCTAATGCAAAACAAAACAAAACAAAACAAAAACATTCATACACATCCTACTTGGTGCCAAAGTGGCTTCTATTACATCACTTTGAACAGGGTATGCTCAGAGTATTCATTTTCAAACCAAGCATCCCTTAGGTTTGAGTGAAGTATTTGTTTTCGAGTCAAACACTAGGTGCACTCAATGAGCTTCCAAAGAACAATTCAAAATGGACGTGCCTTTTTAAAAAAAAAGCAGCAATCCGTCTTGAGGCAAGTGGCCTAGATGCAGACACGCAGCTGCAAATATTGTGCAGCTTGACATTTCTCTGCAAGGAGTGATCTCTCCAGGAGAACTCTTTGAACACTGCACTAAAGAGGATCCATTCGCTTCAATATGAATTGAATTAAAAACAAAACAAAACATTTGTACACATCTCTAGCATGAAGCAGCCTGTGCAAATTGGCCACGGGGACTCAAAACCACATATGTGCACAGAAGCTGATATTGGCCACTGTCTACGGGCGGAGAAGCTGCCAAGGATGGCACACTCAGCGCCATTAAGAGATCTGGCAATCAGTGCCTGAATTGTAAACATTGTAACCATATTCCAGGGAGTTTCCGCACTTCGCCAAGCTGTGTGTGCCATCTTGTCGAGGAAAAGTGGTAGAATGCTTGGGGTGTCTGCACTTTCAGAGGCCAAAGCATTTGAAAGTTAGCTGGCACTTGGTAAAAAGCCGGTGACCAGGTGACACGGGACCCAATCGGCCTGAACCACCAGTTGCATGCTACCCCTGGATCTCTTCCACTTGGAACAGGTGTGGATGCAGCAGGCAGCACTGTCTTAGCTCCGCCGCTAGCATAGGTGCAGAGCAGTTTTGACTGCTCCACGCCCACCTATAAGCATGAGGTGAACTCTGGGTGAGCCCGTTTCGTCTAGTGGTTAAGGAGCCAGACTCTTATCTGGGAATACCGGGTTCTATTCCGGCCTCCCCCATGAAGCCACCTGGGTGACCTTGGGCGAGTCACAGCTCTTTTCTGAGCTCTCACAGCCCCACCCACCTCATAGGATGTTCTGTTGTGGGGAGAAGAACAGAAGAGTGTCAGCCACTTTGAGTCCCCTGAAATGGGTGAGAAAAGTGGGGTGGAAAAGCAAACTCTTCTTCTTCTGGGATGCACTGATCTCTTTCTAGTAAAGAAACAGTTCTGAATAGGATGTGCACAAATATTCATAGCATTCAGAATCATATGAATTTGGCCAAATTTGGACATTAAAATTCGAATCGAAGGTTGGCACATTTGAGGATTGACTTTCAAATCTGAATGAAGTGTTTTGATGCATTCGTGTGACGCTTCATGTGGGATTCGTATGCTTTCGTATGGGATTTGTATGGGGCTGAACACTTGTATTGAATATGAATCCTACCACATTTGAATGGGGCTTATTCAATGCAAATTTTCTTGCACTCCATTTGATATGAATGAAGCACAAAAAGAAAAAAGAAAGGACGTGTGCACATCCAGAGTTCTGCATGGTGCAAATGTGCCATGTGGGAATTCCCCTTGCCTTTAGCAAAAGAGTTCCCAGACTCTGAATACTCTTCTACTTTGTCTAAGATCCATGAGAGTTTCTGTGCATAGAATAAACCCTCCCAAAGTTTGCTGAGTTGTTCATCGGTTTCAGGATAAAGCAGTATGCAGTAGTCTTGTGCACAAATATTAACAATATTCATTATGTGGATGAATTTGGACAAATTTGGACATTTGTATACAAATCAAATGTCCCAATATTTGTACTTTAATGTTCATAGGAATACTAATATTTCAAGTTATTTTCAGGGACTTCAGAGCAGGTGAAGGTTTTGCTCTTGTCTTCTGCTTGAGATGCCCAGAAGCAATTGGTGGGCCACTGCCTGAGAAAGGATGCTGGACTAGATGGGCTGTGGCCTGATCCCGCAGGGCTCCTTTTAATTCATCAAAGACAAGTGCATCAATGGCTACTAGGATGGATGCCCAGGTAACCCACTGGGCTGGAGAGACAGGCAGGATGCCTCTAAAGATCATTTGCAGGGAGCTGAGAGCAGGAGAATGTTTGCCCTTGTCTCTGCTTGAGATGCCCATGGGCAATTGGTGGGCCACTGTGTGAGACGGGACGCTGGACTAGATGGGCTGTGGCCTGATCCCGCAGGGCTCCTCTTATGTTCTATGTTGTTATGTGCAATAAATTGGAAGAATGCAGTCACTAACTGGGAAATCTCTGCACAGTTATCCATGTACCTGTAGCCTGCTTACTACAATGGTATTTCCTCCTAAAGTAAAATGGTACAAAAGGAAAAATTATTGCTTGAGACTAACAGTGCACATTATTGCAACCATTAGTTCCAGGGGGCAGATCAAGGTCTGGAACATTCCAGAAACAGAAACAGAACCTTTCCCGCTCCTCTGATTTTCTCCTTATTTGGAGCATCTGGCATCCTGCCTTCGAGTTGTCCCCATTCCCTCCTTCCTCTCCAAATGGTGTTGCAGATTGCTTGTGCTGTTCCAAGCAGCTAAAATTATCTTAATTAAGCCTCTCCTCTCCTCCGCCTTCCTTTGCCGGTTCTTTTTGCTTTCTGGAACTCTCCTTCCTTCTGGATGGCTGGGAGGCAGCCCTGTGCCGGATCATTGTTCAGGAGAATATGCCGCTATTTGAAAACACAGAAAGGGAATAAAAGGACTTTGGACGAGGGAGAAAAGGAAAGACACCTACTGACCTGCAAGAGATGGATTTCTCACCACTTCTGGGAGAGCAATCTGGGGCAACCGGCAAAGGGAAAATAGCTCAGCTACAGCAAAGGAGGATTCATGTCATCAAATATTAGGGTTTAATTGAGGTGGAGGAAGAAATAGCAAAGAGGCAGACAGACAGCAGCAGAAGCATTTGCTTTCATAGCCCTTCGCAAATAAGACTTTGTCCCTTTCTGCATAGGCCCTTCATTTGGATTAATGACCTGCGTAGTAAACATCTAGGGTGTTTTTCCACTAGCACTAGAGTACCCATTAAGGACCCTTAACCGGTCCTTAATGGGTACTCTAGTGCTAAGTGGAAAAACACCCCTAGGCTTCATAGATCTGCACATTAGTGTGGATGTATGAGGCCACTCCTCCTGCAAGGGCATTTTTGCACTTCCCAGTTTGAGCCAGTTTGGTCTAATGGTTAGGGAGCCAGACTCTTATCTGGGAAAACCGGGTTCAATTCCACCCTCCCCCATGAAGCCACCAGGGTTCCCAACTTAAATGGGTGAGAAAAGTGGGATAGGAAAGCTAACTCTTCTTCTTCCTCTGTGAAGCCAGCTGGGTGACCTTGGACTAGTCACGGCTCTCTTCTGAGCTCTCACAGCCCCACCTGCCTCACAGGGTGTCTGTTGTGGGGGGAAGAACAGAAGGTTTGTCAGCCCCTTTGAGTCCCCTTACATGGATGAGAAAAGTGGGGTAGAAAAGCCAACTCTCTTCTTCTTCTTCTTCTTCCCATCTGCTGGACAGGAAAGGAGCACTATTAACCAATGTTGACTAGTGCTCACACTTGGAGCGCTAGTCAGCTTTGGCTATTCCCTCCCCCTGGGATCAGATACTTGCGTTAATTGATCCCAGTGCCTGGACCTCCTCTGCACTAACATCAGCACTGTCGCCTTGAGTTGAATCTGGGAGACCACAAGATAAGAGTCTGACTGTTTAACCACAAGGCCATACTGGCTCAGAAACTGAACCAGTTTGCCACATTTCTACCTGTCACTCTAGATGGTAGTTGAATGCCAATATATGACCTTCTGCTGGTAACTCAGGTTTTCCTAATGATGCTTTGAGACTTTCAGTCAGGAGGAAACTTTGCTGAGTGATGTCTCATTCTCTGGCATGAATCACTGACATTATATAACAAAGAGCCATTGTGCACCCCAAATTACAGGATCCGTAAAAATCACCCTGTTGATGTTATTGTTGTTCTAGTTTAAGAAGTGATTGAAGCGCCGCTCACATTTAGCTGCATGGGATATGCCCTTGCAGAGCAGTGCATATAGCTGTTTCTTCACTTACCTCTGTAGCTCCAGATTGACTAGACCCGGAATAGCATATCTGTGCTAAACAGATCCAGATTAGATAGATCTGGACCTATAGAATTTTTCCCTATCCACCTTTTCTATACTATGCATAATTTTATATACTTCAATCAGGTCCCCTCTTAAACACCGTCTCTCCAGACTGAAGAGGCCTAGACGTTGCAGCCTGATTTCGTAAGGGATTTTGTTCCAGCCCCTTAATCATTCTGGTTGCCCTTCTCTGCACCTTCTCTAGTTCCACAATATCCTTTTTGAGGTGTGGTGACCAGAATTGTACACAATAATCCAAATGTGGCCTTACCACAGATTTATAAAGAGGCAAAATGACACTTGCTGACTTATTTTCTATTCCCTTCCTAATTATTCCCAGCACTGAATTTGCTTTTTTCGCTGCTGCTGCTGCTGCTGCACACTGGGTCGACAACTTCATTGAACTGTCCACCAGAACCCTGAGATCCCTTTCCTGGTGTGTTGCAGAAAGCTCAGAGCCCATCAGTTTATAGACATAATTTGGATTCTTGGTCCCGATGTGCATTACTTTGCACTTGTTAAGATTAAAGCACATTTGCCACTTGGTTGCCCACTCACCCAATGCTAAGAGATCCCTCTGGAGCTCTTGGCAATCTCTTTCGGATTTTACTACCCTTCTTCTTCTTCTTCTTCTTCTTCTTCTTCTTCTTCTTCTTCTTCTTCTTCTTCTTCTTCTTCTTCTTCTTCTTCTTCTTCTTCTTCTTCTTCTTCTCCATCCACTGCTACACAAATCAAGTGACGGACAAGGAGGGGGGAAAACCACAAGTGAAGCATTTGCATTCTATAAATGTCAATTAAAAGTGCTCATTTCCATTTAAACTTCTTCAAGAACTGACAAAATCACCACCTTCACTCTGGTGCTTCAAACTGACATTTGCGGCATCCACTTTGAATATTTATGCCTTTGTTCCTGGGCCTGCAGAAAAACACAACAACACTCTGAAATATTTCTTGCTAAGTAAACATGATTGCCACTTGCTACACGTCTTATCTGAGAGTCCTGGAGTTGCCCGGATCCTCCGAAGCTGGGAAGAAATAAGGACCTCTCTATAGTTTGACCAGGCACAGCTAGTAACAACAAGAAGAGTTGGATTCTCTACCCCACTTTTCTCACCCATTTAAGGGGCAAAAAGCAACTGACAAACCTTCTGTTCTTCTCCCCACCACAGACACCTTCTGAGGTAGGTGTGGCTGTGAGAGTTCAGAAAGAGAACTGTGACTAGTCTCAGGCCACCCAGCTGGCTTCATGGAGGAGTGCAGAATCAAATCATATATCCACCTGCTCATGCCTTAAGATGTGGAGGGGAGGCTCTCCTAGTTGTCCCCCCACCCTCAGCAGCAAAAGGGGTGGGCACCGGGGAGAGGAGCAATGGCCCCTAGGCTATGGAATGGTCTCCCCCTTCAGGTGTGTCTATTGCCTTCATTATATTATGTGGGTCTTTGCAGAAAAGTATGTGGCCCATGTGGAAAAGTAGGCAAAGTTGTTAACCAGTGATGGGCACAAATGGGGTTTTTGTATTAAATTTGTATTGAATTGGGTGCAATACAATTTGTATTTGTTTGAGTAGATCCTCTTCAGAAGTAGCGGGATTTGAATTTGATACGAATATTTGGTCCCAAATAAATCCCATACATATCCCATACAAATCCCATGGGAATCTCGATATGCATGTATTGAAAAACTCAATTTCAACTCGAATGTCAATCTTCAAATATGCCGACATTCGATTCAAGTACAAATGTCTGAATTTAGCCAAATTTGTACGAATGTTGAATGCTACAAATATTTGTCCACATCCCTAATGTTATCTGCTCAATGATGTGCTTTTCAGTTGCTTGCTCCTGAGAACTCAAAGGGAAGAACAGAAAAACAAGCTCATTTGAGACAGATTGTTTTTAGAGAGAGAAAAAACTCCGAAAAATGCTCAAACAGCATGTATAAAGCATATGCTAATTTAAATAGTTGCTCCCCATTGGCGCTCTCAACAATGTGGTAAAAGATTGGCACACTGCAGAGAATGTGCCTCACCTGGAGAAACGGTTCACAGCCAGGAATGGGACAGATCAGGTGAGAAGTCACCTGCACCGACTCTGGTCCAGCCTGGGTCACCACAGCCTGTCTTGGGAGCCAGACAACAGGTTTCCCAGCAGAAATAGGCAAACTTGGGGAGGTTGAAGAAATACCCCCAGAAGTGGCCCTGCAGGTGGTCTCTGGTGTTGGGTGGTGGTAGGGGTCAGGAGCCAGGTTGGCCCATGCCAGGTCTACCATGTCCAGGAGCAGGCCAGTTCAGGGGTCCAGATTAGGGATGTGTATGAATGTTCTAAACATTTGAAATTCGATCAAAGTTGATCGCATGTGGACATTCAAACTTGAATAGGCTGTCTACACATTCGAATTTTGAATGTTTTGAAACATTCATTTGAATGATTAGAAACATTTGAATGTACAGATACGAATGTACAGATATGTACATATAGCACATAAGAATGTTGTCGAAATCTGTATATTCAAATACGAATGTTGTCGACACTCGTATCTTCAGATTTGAATCTATTAGATTCAACTCGGATTTTATTGCATTCGGATTCTAAACGTTCAAATCAGATCAAATGTTTTGACATTCAATTCAACTCAAATCTGAAAGCAGAAAAACCATTTGTGCGCATGCTTAGTCCAGATGGGCACTGAGCACCAAAGAATCTCATGGGCCTCTCTGGGATGTTGCACAGTGGACGCGTGTGCTAATCACTCCACTATAGGGACGTGGACAAATTGTGTGGGGTTTTTTGTATGTGATTTGTATGGAATTGAGTGCAAAAAAAATTAGTATTTCTTTGAATAGATCCTCTTCAAAAGTGACAGGATTCAGATTTGATTCAAATGTTCAATCCCATACAAATCCCATACATATCCCACACGGATGCAATATGAATCCCATACGAAGCTTCATATGAATGTATCAAAACTAGCAATATTCAAAACATTCAAAATCCGATCAAATTCAATGTAATTAGGACATTCAAATTTGAATCAAAGGTCTCTAAGTTTGAATTTGACATTCAAACAAATTTTCAAACCTTTCAAAACATTTGTACAAATTATTCAGACATTTGTATTCATACGCATCTTATTTGCATCTGTCCGGGTTCGTATGGATACACACCAAATGAAAACGGGATGCATACAAATGTGTACAGATGCATACGGATGTGTACAGACACATTCAAATGTTGTTGACATTTATATCTTCAAATACAAATTTGTATGAATAAATTCAAATATATTCAAGTCAAATCAAATGTGGGGTGTTTTGTTTTTCCACCTCACTCCTTTAATCTGGATCTAAGAAGATCTGGATCTAAGGAATGGGTACATTCCTTAATCCAGATCTAGTAGATCCGGATTAAGGGAAGTACGCAATGTGTTTCCATGGGTGGTCTAGCACCCAATAGCAATGGGTGCTAGCTTCCCTGTCATGGAAACACCGGAGCACCCATTTGGAAATCCGGATCTACCCATGAGGGGTCTGCTTGTCACCCCAGGTGTTTGGGGGGACAGGGGGTGCAATCTTCAAAGTGGCTTCAAAGTCATTTTGCAGTCACTTTGAAGTCACTTCGAAGTCTGTGCAAAACAGCTCATTGAAGTCTGTGCTGAACTTCAGAGTGAACTTCGAAGTGACTTCGAAGTGACTTCAGAGTCACTTCAGAGTAACTTAGAAGTTCACTCTGAAGATCAGCCCAGACTTCAAAGACATTCCAAAGCTATTTTGCACAGACTTTGAAATGACTTCGAAGCTTAGGTTTTGGAGCTCTCCCCCATGGGTACCCCCCTCCCCCTAGCCTCCTCTAGACCCCATTGCCACACAAGCATGGAAACCGGCTCCCTTTAATCCAGATTTTCTGCCTGAAGACCCCATTGTAGACCCCATTAATGGGGTCTACAGAAAATCCAGATTAAAGGCCAGAAAGTACCCATTTGATCCGGATTTCCCCAGCAGCAGTCGAAACAATCGGGTCCCAAATGGGTGCTGTGGTGGAAATGGGATCATCTGGCTCACACGAATAGATCCCCTTTGAAAGAGGTAGGATTCCATTTGACACAAATGTATTTGTACGAATTCGTAAGAATATTCAGGACGTGTCCGATATGAATGAATATGTATGCCTCTGGAGCTCTTGACAATCTCTTTCGGTACTACCCTAAATAATTTAGTATCATCAGCAAACTTTGCTATTTTACTATGTACCCCTTCTTCTAGATCATTGATGGATAAATTTAAAAGCATTGGTCCCAACACTGAACCTTGGGGGACCCAATTTTCACCTCTCTCCACCCTGAGAATTGGCCAGTTATTACTACTCTCTGCTTCCTACCCTTAAGCCAGTCATATTTGTCCATATCGGATATGTATCAGATATCATATGTCCACATAACCCCAGGACAATATGTACTAGCCCCTTATTTCGCAATGAGTACACTTGCAAAGGGGGGGGGCTGACACGTATTGTCTCGTATGTAGCCCTTATTAGGGCTTTGCATGGAGACATTCCCGAGGTGGCCTTGGAATATTTTCAGCATGGGGATGCCCCCGTATTGAATCAAATCTTAACACATTTGAAGGGGATTTATTAGTACAAATACAGATTTTCTAACACTCAATTTGTTAAGAATCAAACGTCAAAAAGAAAAAACCATCTGTGCCCATCCCTACAAAGTCCTAGTGGATCCCAGTTCAGACCAAATGGGAATTGTAGTAGATGAATTTCCCCAAACTTCCTTTGCATTCCAGCACCGAGGGGCAGGGGAAACCGCCGTCTCTGAGCAAAACTTGCAAAGAGGCGAATCGTGACAATGGCAGCAAGTGGGAATACAGCAAGCTTTCTCTTGCTCTTCCCCTCTGCCCTCCTTTGGCTGACTCAAGCAGGAATCTGTACAAAAGGAGCAGCTTGGTTAGTAACACCAGGTGGGTACTGCCAGGGAGGCGGAGGGGGCTGGCTTCATCTCCCCCCTTCCTTTCCAGCTTCTCACACACACCCACACACATACACGCAGTGTGTTCACTCACCCTGACCGGTGACACCTCACAATTTATTCTGTGCTCTGCCTACACATGATGCTGTTAGAATGTTCCTCCAGGTTTCCCTGTCATCTCTACTCCTGGTTTCCCCACACGATGCTGTCAGTTACAGATGTCAATCCAACCGAATATCTCTTTTGGTCTCTAATTCAGCACTGAGCTGGTGGCCCCTCAGGGCCTGTTCCCACGAGGGATCCGCACGAATATTCTAAACCAGTGGTTCTCAACCTTCCTAATGCTGTGACCCCTTAATGGAGTTCCTTATATTGCGCGGACCCCCAACCACGGGGGTGGAGCAGCTGGGAAGTGGGAGGGAAGGGCGGCGGGAGACTCGTCGTGACCCCCTCTGAAAGGGTAGTTCGACCCCCAAAGGGGTCCCAACCCCCAGGTTGAGAACCACTGTTCTAAACATTCGAAATCGGATCGAATTTGTTTGAATGTGGACATTCGAATTCGAATAGAGGGCGTTCACATTCGAATTTAGACACGCAAATGGATTTTGAATGTTCCAAAACACTTGAATAATTCAAAGGTAAACATAGGTATTGCATACATATCTCTATGAATATCATACCTATCTGTGCGCATTTAGTTCTTATTATATGGAACGAAAACCGGATACATGAGGATGAAACGGGACGCATACGAAACGTGTACAGATGCATATAACACATACAAATGTTGTCAACATTGATATCTTCAAATTCTTATCTAACATTTGAACGAATAGATCTGGATGTATCAGATTTGAATCTGTTTTTGCTGCGTTTGGATTTTAAGCATTTAAATCAAATTGAATGTTTTGACATTCAATTTGACTTGGATTTGTGTACAGCCCTATTTCTCACTGGCTCTCTAGGGTGTCCAGCGCCACCTTCCTGGGACCTTTCTGCACTTGACTGCTGGAGGATCTGCATTTGAAGGGGCCACTTCCAGCTGAGAAAAGGCACCTCCTATGCAGGGGCAAACTATGTGTGGAGCGGGATTCTGTGCTCCACAGGTTGACTTACCTTGACCAGAGGTGGCCTTTCCTATCTCTGCTGCAGCCCATTCACACCTCTATGGGGCTGGGTGGATCATACGGGCCATCTGCATTTGAAGTACTGGTGATCCAGCTGGAGGTATACCGGCAGTTCAAGTGTTCATGGCTCTCCCTCTGCCTGATCTTTGCTTCCCTGGAATGGTGCGCTGATGCTACTCAAGGGAGCAAAGTGCAAACAGGCCCGCCTAGTTGTCAGAAATGCTGGCAGAGTGACAAAGTGATATAGTGCTTTAAGATCAGGAGGGGAGGCCCTCCTGGTTGTCCCACTGCCTTCTGTAGTGAGTCAGGTGGGCACCCAGGAAAGGGCCTTTTCGGTAATGGCCCCCAGGCTATGGAATAGTCTCCCCCTCGAGGTGCGTCATGCCCCTTCTCTGTATACATTCAGGAAGGCCATGAAGATGCATCTCTTTGCTCTGGCCTTTGGCTAAGGTGACTATACTCCCCCCGCCCCCTCCATAGATATTTCATTTAGTATTTTGGATATTCCTTTTAATTTTCTGAATCTTTTAAAAGTGTTTTTATGTATTTTATACACTGATTTGTAAGTTGCTGTTTTAAGGGTTGTCACCTGCCTTGAGGCCTTCCCGCGGATGGAAAACAAAGTGCAAAAACACCCCCCAGGGTTCAATATGGCAACCCTCATTCTAACATCCTCCCCCCCCCCCATAGGGATTTGTACAGAGGCATCGTTTGTACAGTAGTATTTGACACCTGCCCTGGACCTAGGAAGAATACCCCACGTATATTCACCTGGTTTCGTTGGAACCCAGATTACATAACAAACCCTCTCTGATCTGAATCTCAACAAAGGACATTCTGAGCAGATTCTGGATGACGCTTCTCACACCAGCATCGTTCCTGTGTTTGCAAACACATAAGCTGGATTGACTTGTTTAGTCATGGCTTCCATGAGATACTGATACTATAATTATTGTTGTTGTTACAAAAAAGCTTTACTGGATGATTGGATCATGCTGGGTACAATTCTTCCTTTGCTTCTGCCATGTAAGTAAGTAAGTGAGTGAGTGAGTGGTGAGTAAGTAAGTAAGTAAGTAAGTAAGTAAGTAAGTAAGTAAGTAAGTAAGTAAGTAAGTAAGTAAGTAAGTAAGTAAGTAAGTAATTTTCTTTCCCCAGCAGTCTAAGAAGCATGAGAGTTTATCAACAGCAGTTTTTCTTCCTGCCCTTGCTGACAACTTTGGTGGGAACAGAAACCAGGGAGTCAGCTGGTACAAAGAGGAAGAGGTCATAGGTGTGTCTGCACTTCCTTTTCTAGTCCAGTCCACTCTGGGTGCAGGAGGACCATATGCATTTCTGGCCAGAAGGGATGATCCTCACCAGCCAGTAATACAAATGGTCCTCTGTGGACCAGGCCATGCTGCTGCCACAAAAGCCAGTGCCTGCCACCTCACTGTATCAGTCAGCTGCCACCAGCTATGTCATCCAGTTTGTGACATGCTGGAGGGGCAGGACTCGATCCTGGCAATGTTTGGGGGGGCTGCCCTAGCACCCTCGGGGAACAGTGCCCAGCCAGCTTGCTGCTGCAGTGCTGGCACACGGGGCCCTGCTCGGTGGTGGCCACATTGTGTCTGTGGATGAAGCCAGCAACCAATCAGTGCTGGCAACGCCACCATGCATTCACAGGATGCTGGGAATCGATCCCGGCTGGCAATATGGCTGCGCGTGTGCAGAAGATGTGCTCCCCACCCACCATGGACCAAGAGCGAGTGGCCACACCGCCAGACACTCCAGGTAAGCCTGGGGTAAACATTGGTATAGCTGTGGAGCACAATTTTGTGCTGGACACCTAATCAATGCAACTCAGGGTGGGCATGCTTCTAAGCTGTAGCAGCCTAGTGGGTGTGTGAATGCTGTTCACCAGAGCTATAGTGATTAGTGACTAGAGGCGTAAGTGCAAAGAGGCCTCCTGTTGGTGTGCTACAAAGCAACCATGGAGAAGATCAAGCAAGTGGGTGACACTGAGAAGAGTCCCATGAATGTAGCACTCTTCATAAATTGGTGTTGTGCTAGTTGTATGCCTGAGGAAATCAACTATTTCCAGTGATCTTGAAAAGAAGACTGTGTGATCCACCTAAAGCATGCAAGTCCACATCTTTGGGAGAAGCAGTGGCAGGTGAAACAGAAGAGCAGAAAGCAGTAGTCCCACAGTGCTTTCTGCCACTCCATTCTTGACTGTGGTCTTGCAAACCCCTATGGCAGGATGTTCTCTTGAGGAGACATGGAGACAGGAAATGTACAGTAGAAAGGCAGAATGATCTAGTGTATTTCCTCCCAGCCATTTAAATATCCCTCCAAAAAGGGGGCATGGAGGAAGTGAGGTAGGAGCAAATCCATGCAGGTGATTGGGGGAGCTGTGGCTGGAATCCCCTGATGTCATTTCCTGCCTGGAGAGGAAAAGAAGGAGTCCTTTGATCTCACGTGGATGGAGGACTCCATGTGCTCATGGTGGCAGCTTGGTGCTGCTGCTGGCTTCGGCAGGAGGCTGTGAGATGAGGAGGTCTGGGGGGAGAGAGAGGGGGGCAGCCCCTGAGCAGGGCAGGGGGCTCCAGGACGGGCCAGCAGGTGAGGTAGATGGGTGGAGCAAGTGAGCAAGTGAGCAAGTGATCACTACACTTGCACAAATCTAGTCTGGGGATATCAGTCAAATCCCAGTATCCCAGTTCTCAGTGGTACGGTATCAGCTTTGAGTGAAAAAGGTCCCAAGTTCAGTCTCTAGGGTCTGTTCTGCATCTTGGGATGGATTGCCACTGAGAAAAAATAGCATTGTCTGCACTCAGATAACCCTTTCGATCCTAAGTTCCAGTTTCAAAGGTGGGAAATGAAAGTTCCCAGTCTTGCAGTTACCAGGAGGGTCCATGTCGGAAGCCTCATGTTCCAGGGCCATTTCTTCAGGCATTTCCACAGAAATGGGTGCCCATGGACTTACTAATACATTGGTAGATTTCCATGTTGTGGCCTACTGGTAAAGCAGGATGGAGGGCCATTTTGAGCATCCTACATGCACTCTATTACTCCTTCTTTATGGACAGAGCATTCAAGGGTGACACACTCCCAGACAGCAAACCCCTTAGACCTCTGAATGGAAGCACTGCAGTTCATAAAAGAGCCTAGAAAACCACGTTTATGTTGTCAGCAAACGAAGCCACACAGATGGTTCTACAGATGTCCCCAAAAATAATTTATCTTATTACTCTAAAGACATTTGCTGGGATTCAAGAGCAGGAGAAGCCTTGCCCTTGTCTCTGCTTGAGATGCCCAGGAGCAGTTGGTGGCCCACCGTGTGGGGCAGGATGCTGGATTAGATGGGCTGTGGCCTGATCCAGCTGGGCTCCTCTTAGGTTCTTAGGTTCTTACCTCTTGCTTGTGAGTTGCTGATGGACTTTTGATTTGCCACTGTGCAACCTTCAGCTGGTTTATATACGCCTACCCACCCCAAAATAGGGCCAACTAATGGAACATAGTATGTGAGAAGCCATGTCTTGTAAGAACAAATTTCACCAGGTGTACATCTAATTCAAACCACCATCTGCCACAATCCTCCCTTCTACATAGTTTTAGGGTATAAAAGGAATTCTGACCTAGATTTCATGGTAAGGATACCTCAGGAGAGTCCTCACGCAAAGCCCTAATTCAGGCTACATGAGGGACAAAATCCCTAAAACTGAAACAACCCCCCCCCTTTATAACTGTTCTCACCCCAAATTACAGGGCAAGAACAGGTTCTCCTGTGGGCATGGGGACACTTCCTGGTTACGATCACAGCATTAGCAGGTGGGATTTTGCTGTCCCCACTGCTAATGCTGCAATCACAACTGTCCCCCTTTACTTGAGTGTTTACCCCCAAACAATTGCCTGACAGCTACCATGCAGTCAGCTGAGCAGCTCTCAGGCAGGTATAGGGGCTGTCATGCACACAAGCAGAGCTCCACTAAAATGATTAAAACAGATGTGGCTTTCACCATGGGGACTCCTTAATGCGAATTAAGATTCGCATTAAGACTGCCCCAAATCCACCACGAAGCAGTGGCAGACCCATGGGGACGCAGCCCCTATGTTCTTACACCCTTCTGGAAGCAACTAATGTTTCATCTACCTCAGTCCTGTTAATTTTTGGCCTGCAGTAGAAATGTGCATTCAATCCAGTGTTTGAATTGTCTGAGCTCAACCTAACAAACTGCTTGTTTGAAAAGGAAGTTTTAGGTTTCAGTCCATCTCTAGCCTGCAGTGATGTCCCTTGTGTTAAGGCAGAATATGAAGCCCTTTCTCACCTTCTTGTTTGTGTTTCATTCTGAAATAGAGGTGGCAGAGTCAACCTCAACCTGTCAACACATCAAATGATGAACCTCATGTATGAAGGATGATAGAAAATGGAGGGGGTTTTGATGCCCCTAGGAACCCTTTGCAGAGATTCAAGATCAGGTGAAGGTTTTGCCTTTGTCTTCTACTTGAGATGCCCAGAAGCAACTGGTGGGCCATTGTGTGTGACAGGATGCTGGACTAGATGGGCTGTGGCCTGATCCAACAGGGCTCTTCTTAGGTTCTTATGGCCTAGATGGGCTGGGGCCTGATCCAGCAGGGTTCCTCTTAGGTTCTTATGGACTAGATGAGCTGTGGCCTGATCCAGCAGGGCTCCTCTTCCTGGAGGACAGGTGTATCAATAGTTGCTAGAATCAATCCCTAAGTACCTTCTTCAGACTGGGGAGATGGGCAGGATGTGTCTCAAGGCCATTTGCAGGGAGTCAAGAGAAAGTGAAATTCTTGCCTTCATCTTCTGCTTGAGATAGGAGAGTCAGATCAAACATGGGGAAGTATTTCTTCACCCATAGGGTCATCTGTGACGGTTGCTGGGTACAGGCTGCAAACTGTTTTGCTTTCTGGCCTTGCAGGCTTCTAGCAAGCTGCAATAGCCAGCCTCTTGTCCTGTCTCACGGCAGCAGGGCGCGCAGGCAGGCGCACACACATCAGCGGTGCTCCAGGGCGTAGCGTTCTCAAGGTCAGGTCACGGTCCACAGTCAGGGTTCAGAGTTTCAGAAAGTCGGGGCGCAGTCCAGGGTCAGGGGGTTCCAGAGGGTCGGCAAGTCCAGCAGATTCCAAAGTCCAAAGCACAAGTCTGGTCACACAGCAAGGTTGCACAGTTTTGTCTGCAACGCGCTCTGGGCGCCACCCGATTACTTAAGTAGGGGAAGCTGCATCACGCCCTTTTCTCTGCAGGTGTCTGATCCGTAATGAGCGGCGCGTGACTTGCTTCTCCCTGCGCAACACCTGTGGGGCAGGGCAGGCTGGTCCCTCCTCGCTGTCACCTGAGGAGGAGACCATGCGCTCCTCACGGGTGGGGTCCTCGGCGTTGGGGCCGGTACTGGCTGCCCCTGGCGATGACGGGGGCACCGGCGTGTGTGTGGGCGCATCTGCCTCCTCCTCCGAGGAGCTGGCATCGGGAGACACAACGGGAGACATTACACCTCTTTGCAAACAGCTTCTTGCAAGCCCTGGGTTTTGGGCTGCAAAAAGGGTGGGAAATCCTGTGCGGGCCTGAGTGCAAGGATTGGCTACAGCTGATTTTTGGAGGGAAAAGCTGTCCGGGGATCTGAGTGCTGGAGGGGCTAGAGGAGGAGTTCCCACCAATCAGGGGTGAGGGACAGGAGTTTCTCTTAGGACTCTCCAGCAGCATTTTATTCCAGCAGTTTTCCCCAGGAAGTGGCAGCCAATCAGGGCCACAGAAAAAAGGTATAAAGGAACACAGAGTACAGCAGAGGGTGTCTTCATGCTGGGACAAGAGCTGAAAGGAAAAGAAGAGCTGAATCCTGAAGGAGCCGGACCAGTAGTTGACCAGGGGTCTTTTGACTGGAAGATCTTGGAGGAAGACTTCACAGGCAACTGACCAGGGGGTGATCAGGCAAGCAAGGATGGAAGGAGCCTTGTGATCATCCAGAGCTACGTTCTAGTTCACTGGCTAGGCTTGGGCTGAAACAGAGCTGGTCAGGAGGGTGGAACCTGAAGAAGTTTGACTTTAAAGGTGAACCATTTTCCTTTAGAGGAAGGGGAGCTGACAGGCTAGGAAGCTGGTAACCTTAAGAGACTCATAGACTTAAACCAACAAATACCTGAACCTTACTTTCCTTTCTAATATTGCTCGTGTATAATAATAAACCTGTTTTAGTTTACTGTTCAGACCGCTTGCTACCCGTGTCTGTGTTTTACACTGTAGTACTCACTCGGCCGTTGCACGAACTCAGCATCTAAACAGGGCCAAGCTACTCCTAGAGAGGGCAGGCACTTACAGGATCGCTGGGGATCGTGATATCATCCATCTATGGAATTTGCTGCCAGAAGAGGTGGTCACAGCAGCCAGCCTAGATGGCTTTAAGAAAGGGCTGGACATATTTTTGGATGACAGATGTACCAATGGCTACTAGAAGGGATGCCTAAGTACATCTTTCAGGCTGGGGGGACGAGCAGGTTACTTCTAAGGCCATTTGCTGGGATTCAAGAGCGGGAGAAGGTTTGTCCTTGTCTTTGCTTGAGATGCTCATGGGCAATTGATGGGCCACTGTTTGAGACAGGATGCTGGATGTGGCTTGACCCAGAAGGGCTCCTCTTAGGTTCTCAGATGCCCAGAAGCAATTGGTGGGGCACTGTGTGAGATGGGATCCTGGACTGGATGGGCTGTGGCCTGATTCAGCAGGGATCCTCTTAGGTTCTTATGACCATCTGACCATCAGCAACATTAATTGCATTCCTGTCTATCGAGCGTTGGTGTGCTTGAAGTCTCCAGAACAGCAGGTTTCAATTTGCATCCCTTTTCACCTGCAATTGAGGGAACTCCTTGAGTTGTTTTCCATTCGACAACATCTGCTGCTAGTTATTTTCACACCAGACATGCTATGTGGGTGTCTGCATGCCCTAATTTACAAGCAGAAGTTGTTCAAAATTAAGTGGAGTCGGGATTGGCAGCTGAACAGCAGTAGAGAGAGAGAAGGGTGGATGAGGGGGAGAAGAAGAAAAAGGGAGAAACTAAGAGACATAAATTTTACTTTTCTTAACTTTTTCACTTTGGTGTGCTTATAACTTTTGCATGGTAGAATACTGGCGCATGGACGAGGTCATCTAGAGCATTTCTGCACTTTCCTTCCATCAAACAGGGAAGGTGCATTAGAGACTAATGTGTATTAACATTCACACTTAGGGTGTGTTCCCAGGATCAAAATACTATGAGGCGAACCTGAGTTCACCTTGGATCATCCCCATGAACAGCCTCCAAACCAGACGACATTGGGGCAAATGGCACAAAGGCATGGCAAAAAAAATCCCTTTGCAACTGTTCTCATTCTGAATTAGGAGGCAAGCATGTATTATCTTTGATTCATGGGGACGCTCCCGGGTTATTGGGGGAGGAGTTTGGCGTTCAGAGCATTAGCGAGCAGGGTTTCGCTGTCCCTGCCATGCGTGCTGTGATTGCAACTGCTTGGGGAAATAAAATAAGGCAGCCAAGAAATTAACCTGAAATGAGCTCTCATTTGCCCTCTCCAGCTAAAAGCATGCCCACTCCTTGCCTGAGCCCTTGATTGGCAAGGCACGTGTGGGTACAGGGGCAGATTTTCGGCACGAGCGCTGGATCACACATTCTCTGCCAAAAAGCTATGGTTTTCAAAGCTAGGATTTGAGACTGCTAATGGTAGTAGCTGGAGGCACGGGGGACCAGAACGGCATTGTCGAAAAGAGGATAAGAAAATGGATCCCAGCTGCAAGGGTTTTGAGGGAGGCTGATGTGAACACGAGGCTAGCTGTCAAGTCGCAGTGTGCATGCTGTCATGCGGACATGCGCACGTCTGCTGAAGTCAGAGCTGTGGCTTCAAGCCATCAGCCCTTTTGCCATCCTATTATGTCCCCCTTTCATATTTTTTCCCTCCTTTCTGTTGTGTGTTGTGTTTTTGGAGGTGCAACCAGCTTTTTGCCTGTCGTCGCTGCACCAGGCGGGACAGGGCATGGTGACATCAGCTGGGATTCCTATCAGGGCATAGGGGTTGGAGAAAAAATAATGTGATTTCCCCGATGCAGGGGTTTATTGCATTTGCTTGGGACAGGTGGATTCTCCTTCAACCTGCGCTCTCCACAACTGCATGGGGACATCTTAATTGGAACTACAGTGCGCATTAAGGATGCCCCAGTTCAGCAAAGCAATAACTGGAGATCATGGGGACACAGCCTTAGTAATGCTAGCACATGATAGTCCAGTCCTAATGCAACCGGAGGCTTATCTGTGTCCGGTTGGGTGTCCAGTCCACCAGATGGTGCCACCATTTTGGTTGCAGCACCATTGTCACAGCAACGATGATGCTCTGTATGCACACAGTCACATCAGGAATCATTGGAGCTGCCAGCACACTAGTGCGGCACGTCAGATGACCAGAAGCAGTGTGGATGGTCACTGCGTGGACACTTCAGGGAAGCTTTCGGTCATGTTGGGCAAGGGTTAGGTTACTTGTGGTGCAAAATTTTGTGCACCGTAGCTAGAATGCAATTAGTCAACCTCTGGGCAAGCAAGGGGGTGTTTGTAGGCTGTAAATGCCTCCTGCAAGTGCAGATACACCTGCCCAGAGGTTGACTAATTGCTAAGTACAGGGTCAAGTGCAAAAACACCTCTGGATTCACAAGTTCCTAGACCATAACTGCATGTAAGTTCATTTGGAGCTGAATGAGACCAGCAGTTGTAAGAGCTAGGAAGAGGACAGGAGGGACTTAGTGAGATGGTTGAAGAAGAAGAAGAAGAAGAAGAAGAAGAAGAAGAAGAAGAAGAAGAAGAAGAAGAGTTGACTTTTCTACCTCACTTTTCTCACCCATTTAAGAGGACTCAAAGCAGCTGACAAAGCTTTTCTATTATTCTCCCCACAACAGACACTCTGTGAGGTACGTGGAGCTGTGAGAGCTAAGAAGGTGACTAGCCCAGGGTCACCCAGCTGGCTTCATGGAGGAGGGTGAAGTCAAACCCAGTATTTCCAGATAAGAGTCCGGCTCCCTAACCACCACACCAAACTGGTTGAGGGTCTGTTCCACCCCTCCAGATCTTCTGGAGCCTGTCTGCAGAGACAAATCGCCTGTATGGGCACAACAGTCGAGGACTGGATGTCTACCCAGAAGTCAACCTTCATGCCCTGAATGAGGGCAAAGATTCTGGAATCCCATTCAGCTAGGGGGATTTGGGTGAGAGATTATTCAGACAGTGCCCCCTGTGCCAATTTTGCCATATTGGGTAGGTAGACTCAGAGTTCTTTCTCCATGCCAAAACAGCCATGAAAATTGCAGCACAGAAGTTGGCCCACCCACTGCTGCTGCTGACCTTATGCAACCATGAAGATGCTGACTCAGTTTGCCATCATGATTAAGGACCTGAGTCTCCTTTGACATTGGACCAATTCATCACGAGTGTGATGATCACACAGTCATTCAATAAGCAGGAAGCTGCTCCTAAAGACTGAGAGGCAAAGAAATCATAGGAGGTCTCTTTAAGTTCTCAATAATCCATACCACCCACAGCAACTCTAATTGCAGCCGACCTCATTCCATCCTGAAAACTTCCCCATAATTGTTAAGCCTTCCACCACCCTTCTCATGGGCTTGAAAATGTACACTACCAAGCATGATCAACTGTTGCTGGGACCTTTACCATGTCCACATGCTCAGTAACTGAATGATAAGGTCCAACCCAGAAAGTATAGGGGTAGCCATCACAATTAGAATATACCATATCTACTTGCTTGGTTTCTTATGGACTAGATGGGCTGTGGCCTGATCCAGCAGGGCTCATCTGAGGTTCTTATGGACTAGATGGGCTGTGGCCTGATCCAGCAGGGATCCTCTTGGTTTCTTATGGACTAGATGGGCTGTGGCCTGATCCAGCAGGGCTCCCCTGAGGTTCCTTTGGACTAGATGGGCTATGGCCTGATCCAGCAGGGCTCCTCTGAGGTTCTTATGGACTAGATGGGCTGTGGCCTGATCCAGCAGGGCTCCTCTGAGGTTCTTATGGACTAGATGGGCTGTGGCCTGATCCAGCAGGGCTCCTCTGAGGTTCTTATGGACTAGATGGGCTGTGGCCTGATCCAGCAGGGCTCCTTTGACGTTCTTATGGACTAAATGGGCTGTGGCCTGATCCAGCAGGGTTCCTCTGAGGTTCTTATGGACTAGATGGGCTGTGGCCTGATCCAGCAGGGCTCCCCTGAGGTTCTTATGGACTAGATGGGCTGTGGCCTGATCCAGCAGGGCTCCTCTGAGGTTCTTATGGACTAGATGGGCTGTGGCCTGATCCAGCAGGGCTCCTCTGAGGTTCTTATGGACTAGATGGGCTGTGGCCTGATCCAGCAGGGCTCCTCTGAGGTTCTTATGGATTAGATGGGCTATGGCCTGATCCAGCAGGGCTCCTCTGAGGTTCTTATGGACTAGATGGGCTGTGGCCTGATCCAGCAGGGCTCCTCTGAGGTTCTTATGGACTAGATGGGCTGTGGCCTGATCCAGCAGGGCTCCTCTGAGGTTCTTATGGACTAGATGGGCTGTGGCCTGATCCAGCAGGGCTCCTTTGACGTTCTTATGGACTAAATGGGCTGTGGCCTGATCCAGCAGGGGTCCTCTGAGGTTCTTATGGACTAGATGGGCTGTGGCCTGATCCAGCAGGGCTCCCCTGAGGTTCTTATGGACTAGATGGGCTGTGGCCTGATCCAGCAGGGCTCCTCTGAGGTTCTTATGGACTAGATGGGCTGTGGCCTGATCCAGCAGGGCTCCCCTGAGGTTCTTATGGACTAGATGGGCTGTGGCCTGATCCAGCAGGGCTCCTCTGAGGTTCTTATGGACTAGATGGGCTGTGGCCTGATCCAGCAGGGTTCCTCTGAGGTTCTTATGGACTAGATGGGCTATGGCCTGATCCAGCAGGGCTCCTCTTGGTTTCTTATGGAGTAGATGGGCTGTGGCCTGATTCAGAATGACTCATCTTAGGTTCACAGATCCTTCACACACCAAGAGTCCCTGCAGAAATGGCCTATGTTGGAGGCTCAGTTCAGTTACAGAATGTACTCGAGTTAATTCTCTCACGTGGATGGGCTTATATACATATATAAATCCAAAGGAAAAACAGGAACATACCTTTCAAAAGCCATCTATATTTAAGGACTTGAACAAGTTCAGTTTGTAAGGTTTGCAGCCATCTCCTGGTTGCTACTCAGATTATGGGAGGATTTTTGGTCAGATAACTTGATCTGAAAAGGTCATGGAAACTACAACAAATCTGGCAAATGAGCTGTTTATTATTGTATTTATTATTTGTACTTCTATCCTGCCCTATACCCGAAGGTCCCAGGGCGGGTAACAACCTTTAAAACAACAAATCACAAATGACTATGTATTATAATCAATAATATACATTAAAAAACTTTTAAAATTCAGCATATCTAACAGCATACTCCATATTAAAATAATGGTGTCTGTAGTGGCTGGAAAGTATAATCACCTCAGCCAAAGGCCCGGGCAAAGAGGTGCGTCTTCACCACCTTCCTGGATAAACAGAGAAGGGGCATGACGCACCTCGAGGGGGAGACTATTTCATAACCAGGGGGCCATGACTGAGAAGGTCTTCTCCCAGGTGCCCACCTGCCTCACTATTGAAGGCGGTGGGACAACCTGGATGGCCTTGCCGCCAGATCTCAAGGCACGGGCAGGTCAGGATGGGAGAAGGCATTCCATTAGATATTTGCGGCCCAAGTCAATTTAGGTCCTTGTAAGTCAGAGTTACCACCTTGGATTGGGCTCGGTAGTGAATCGGCAGCAAATGCAAGCCTTTTAAAACCAGAGTGATGTGCATCCAGGTAGCTCTTCCGGTCAGGACCCTCTTGTTGTAATCGCAAAAAGCTGCTCAAATTTCCCTAAATTTCCCTTCCAGCCTCCACCCCTTTTGGACCATTTCTCAAGCCTCAAGAGTAAAAAGCAACTAATTTTCTGTCCCATAGCTTGCAGTACACAGGGTGCTGGACTCTTAGCCTTGGGGCATAATGGCTCCCCGGCCACATGGTCCATGTAGAGAACAACCTTCCTCTTCCTGCCTGCCACAGGATGTGACATCAGAAGGACTTCTGACCTGCTCAGCTGATGTGGCTCGACCTATCCAGTCGCTGGATTGTGACCTTACAGCATTTCTGCCACGCCTCCACTTACTGCTGTATTTAAGCCCAGGAAAATTAAAATCTGTCTCTTTCCAGCTCATCTTGTCTCCCGCCTAACTTCTTTTCCCCTGTGCTCTCTGTCTTTAACTCACCATAGGAGCACACGGTGATCTCTTATAAGCATGCCGGTGGCTTATAAGGGATTTACTTTTGCAACACCCGGTGATCGTACCAGTAACTACTGGTACCAAGTATCGTTGCAGCCCTTGGGTTGTAACCAAGTATCGCTGTGGTTCTTTGAACTGCAGCCAAGATCAAGGTAGCCATAAGCTGCCTCCCCCTAGGGTTTTCCAGAGCCAAGGATTCAGGTTGCAGAGCCAGACTGCAACACTCTCTTATGGGATTTACAACGCAGGCGTCCATCCAAGTGCTCAAGGTACCACCGGAAGCCTTGTGTCCCACTTTCAAAGCATCGTAGCATATAAGCAGGCTTTCTGATTTCCTTGAAAAGTCTGGTTGTACTCACATGCTCTGCTAATGCTATGAGAGCATAAGAGAAGCCCTGCTGGATGAGGCCACGGCCCATCTAGTCTAGCATCCTGTCTCACACTGATTGCTTCCGGGCATCCTCGAGCCAAAGGATGAAGGCAAAACCTTCACCTGCTCTGGAATCCCGTATCGTGTCATCATGTGGTGAGACCTGCCAGCAGGATCCCCCACTTCTTCACACCTCTGCAGACATAAATTTGCATACTTTTCCAGCGTGCTTCCCCCTACACACACAGAGAGAGAGACACAGAGTGCTGTGGCCTCTTTCTCTCCTTCCCTAGTTCTGTCAGCCTAACTCCCTGGCAGGTGGGTCGGCATTGCCTGGTTGTTGCCAGGAATTTGAGTGGGCGAACAACAAAGCGCTCATGAAATGTGTTACTAGCTATTTCTATTCTGTCTCCCGGGGAGGGGCTGGGGGAGAGCTAAGCTGTCACTTTAGGGGAAATGAGACTGCTTGGTAGCACCTTTGTCCACCCACGCCTTGCCACCCCCTCCCCATGGACTTTTTTGGGGAGACTGTGGGAACTCATTGCAATCTGAGCAATAGGTTGCAGTATGATGATTCTTTTAAGCATGCCTCCCAAGGCCTCCCACGCACGGAGAGGGGGATTCACACTTAACATCCTTGAAACATTAACAAAGGAATAGCATGAGGGATGTGTACGAATGGGTGTGTGTGTGTTATGTGTGTGTCTTTGATTCGTATTGAATTGAATGCAAGAAAATTCCTATTTGTTTGTGTAGATCCCTTTAGAACAGTGGTTCTCAACCTGGGGGTCGGGACCCCTTTGGGGGTCGAATTACCCTTTCAGAGGGGTCCCGATGAGTCTCCCGCCACCCTTCCCTCCCACCTCCCAGCTGCTCTGCCCCTGCAGTTGGGGGTCTCCACAACATGAGGAACTCCATTAAGGGGTCGCGGCATTAGGAAGGTTGAGAACCACTGCTTTAGAATGTGGCAGGATTTGAATTCGATTCAGATGTTCAAGGGAATGCAAGAAATTGCGCACCTCTGATCAAACAGAAACAACGGAGAATGCCGTGAACTGAAAATCACGTCTTAATATCACCTTCTCCATTGTTCCCATCCGAGCAGAGGTGCGCAAAGGTCTGTACCTCCTGTTAGCAATCAGAACTCTCAGCTGTCAAGCACCTACTGCCACCGTCAGCTCACCTCTCTGCCGCATCCCCCCCCCCTTCCTTAGCGGCAGGGACAGCCAGGGCTGGGGGGGAGGCATGAAAAAAAGCACAAATAAAGCTTCATTACTAGAAAGAACATTAAAAAGAAAAAGTTAACACCAAAAGCCACAATGATTTAGTGGCAGCAGGCGGTTGACAGATGAGAGTTGCAGTTTTCGATCCGGCTTCCAATGAGGGCAGAGGGGGCAGAGAGGAGGGGGCGCTTCTCTCCCATGCCAGGCCTCATCACGTTTGGTATGGGGATACCTGGATCCGCACCGAGCCCCAAACCGAGCCCCAAACCTGGCCCGCGTTGATGGGAATGGCATGGGAACGCCCAAGATGCGTCCTTGGTCCTGTGCCTGGCCCATGTGAGCCAAAGAGAGCCCAAACAGTGTCAGATGGCCAGCATGGGGATGGGGCCTATGAAGTTGATGGGTAGGAGAGTCGGATCCGACAAGGGGAAGTATTTCTTCACCCAGAGGGTCATCGGTTTATGGAACTTGCTGCCGGAAGAGGTGGTCACAGATACCAGCTGTGACGGTTTCTGGGTGCAGGCTGCAGGCTGTTTTGCTTTTGGGCTTTGCAGGCTTCTTGCAAAGTTGCAATAGCCAGCCTTGTTGCAAAGTTTGTTGCGAACCCTGGGATTTGGGCTGCAAAAAGAGCGGGAAATCCTGTGCGGGCCCTGTTGCAGTGATTGGCTGGAGTAAGGTTTTGGAGGGAAAAGCTGTCCGGGGATCTGAGTGCTGGAGGGGCTAGAGAGGAGTTCCCACCAATCAGGCTGGAGGGACAGCAACCTTTGTTAGGAATCTCCAGCAGCATTTTATTGCGGCTAGACCCAATCAGGATCAGGGGTGTGTGTATAAAGGAACACAGAGTACAGGAGAGAATGTCTTTATGCTGGGACAAGAGCTGAAAGGAGAAGAAGAGCTGAACCTGAAGGAGCCAGACCAGTAGTTGACCAGGGGTCTTCGTGCTGGGACCGAGGCTGAAGGGAACAGAGGAGCTGATCCTGAGGGAGCTGGAACCAGTAGCTGACCAGTGGTCTTTTGGGCTGAGTGATTTCTGAAGGAGGCAATTGGGTGGATTGTAGCTCTGAGGGAGACTTCACTAGCAACTGACCAGACTGGATGATCGGTCAAGCAAGGACGGGCCGTGCCTTGTGTTCATCTAGGGCCACGTTCTGGTACACTGGCTTGGTTTGAGCTGAGGCTGAGCAAGTCAGAGGGGGAGGAACGCGGAGAGGTTTGTCTTTTAAAAGGGGAACTATTTTCCTTTAGAGAAAGGGTTAGCTCCTAGCTTTAAGAGACTTGCCAATTTAAACTAACAACTACCTGAATCTTATTATCTTTCTAGTATTGCTTGTGTATAATAATAAACTTGTTTTTGTTTACTGTGGAAACGCTTGCTACCAGTGTTTTGTGTCCACACTGTAGTATTCACTTGGCCGTTGCATGAACCCAGCATCCAAACAAGGCCAAGCTACTCCCAGAGAGGGCAGGCACTTAAACTGGAACGCTGGGCATCGTGGCAATTTGGTGGCAGCTCGGGACGAATCTTGATTCAGTCCGCTTTGGCCAGAATACTACAGTAGCAAGCAATACTGTGTGTGATTGAGAAGGGCAGCCAGAGTTTGGCTCCTTTGTGAATGAGTCTGGTGTCTGGACACAGAGCCCTACGGTAGTGCCTGTGGGTCAGAACTCCTCCATCCCTGAAGTGTGTGTGTGCTAGACATCAGGGAGGGCTAGTAGGTACGGGCAAGCAGGCACAGGTCCTGAGGTAAAGGCTTTGGGTACTTTGTAAGGACCTGTTGCGCTGTCAGCCCAAGCATTTGGGTGAGCCTAGCCACAGTATAGTGGGGTCAGTAGGTGTGGTGGCCAGAGGTAATTGCTGAAGGTAATAAAGTACGGTCACCAGCCGGACGCTGGACCACGTGGCTACACCCAAATAAGCCTGGTTCCAGAGGTAAACTGCCTGGGTAAAGTACGGAACCAGGGAGGGAATTGCATTCCCTGTGTGTTGGCTACAAATATCAGCAGCCAGCACGGTAGATCAAGTGGTGGGGAGTCCCACACTTGATGCTAACTAGGAGAGGGGCTAAAGCTGTTCCAAAGGGTTCAGGGGGACTGCCAGCTAGGCGTGTTAGTGGCAAGGGTCCCAGAGCCAAACCAAGGAAAGCTATTATGGAGTCTGTGGTGGAACAGGAGGTTTCAACCCCAGAGCCAAGCATAGGTGCTGGCCCAGGGACTCCTGACGCTGTGCCAGGAGTGGCAAAGGACAGAGGGCTCACTGAGCTCAAACTTAAGCTCGACTATGAGATGCAGAAGAAAAAAAAGGAATTGGAATTGCACATGGCTAGAGTGAAAGCTGACATTGCAGAACGTAAAAAGGAAATGGATATGGCTAGGGAGAGGGAAGCTAGAGCTCATGAGCTGGCCATTCTCCAATTAAAAGCTAGCCAAGGGCAGGGTGCCCAAGGGGCAGTTCCAGGAAACAGATCCAGGGAAGCTAGTATGGAGCCTGGGAACTGGAAGTATGATGTGCTAGAGATAAGGAAAGAAATAGCTGCTTTCCGGAAAAAGGTTCGTTGCGAAGTAGACATGCTACTGAAGGAAGCTAAACATGAAATGTCAGTTGTAAGGTTTGAGCTTGATAGCTGGCTGAGTCAGAAAATCTCCCCATTCCCGACAGAGAAATCTAGTTATACTGATTTCAGTAAGGAGAACTTGCAACTTGGGATGGACAAAATTGAAAGGGATACTGCTACAGTGCCCCACAATACAGACAACAGTATTGAAGCGGAGCAGGGTCAGGGGCTAGCAGGCAGTGTGGGTGCCAAGATGGAGGAACATCAGGAAGGTGAAGGGAGTGAACAGACCCCTGGATGTGAACTGGTGGCCCTGGTGCAAGAGCAGCCAGAGGCACCAGCGCTGACTGAGGATGGCGGTGTCAGCCAACCCAGTCAATTTGAAATAGAGCAGCAGACTGATGTATCTTGGCAGCCATGTGAAACAGATCCCAAACAAATTGCTGAGTGTGTGCAAGGACCCCAAGTTAGCAATAGAGGGAACCAGGATCTGTGTGCCATCACAGAGGGAGAAAATGATGTATTCCTGCCTATGCGTGGGGCAGATGACCTGGGAGAGGGTGTGTGTGATGTGCAAATGGGTGAGGGTCTGACAGGAGAATACCACCAGATCCGACATTTAGTAGAGCAGGGCCAGGAAGTCTGGGCAGACAGACCTGGACTTGCTAAGGAATTCACACACCTCACTGATGTAGGCAAACCAAAGCCAATTTCAACACCGACTGACGGCCTCACAGGCAGATTCACAGGGTTAGTGAAGCAGGAGGCTAAATTGAAGCTGGGCCTGGAGGTGATGGCTTGCCTAGCAAACATTGGGGTGTCCAGATATGATTGGCGGACACACCTGATACACCTGAGTGGTGTGCTGAGCGAGATCCAAAGGGCAGAGGACCAGAAGGCGGATGCCATGTCGCACCTGGTTCCAGAGAGGCCGATGGCAGCGGACAGCGCTGCACCAGTGGCACCAGATGGACCGGACGGACCAAAGAGACTGCTGCCCAGGTCAGGAGGAGGAGCCACGGAGGACAGCGCAGGCCCAACACCAAAGGGACAGGACGTCACCTGAGGACAGCGCCAAGGACGGTTCAACGCTGGAGCATCCTCTATAAAGACTTTGGACACTATTTAGTTGTAATATAGTTAGCTAAGGGAAACCTGTTACAGAGACTTTGGACTTTTATAGAGTGTGTTTATTAGATAGTTAGTATGTAAAGTTACACTCCTCCTAGGGAGACAAATGTCCATGGGACAGTTGTGCCCCAGGTACATTTGTCTTTTTTGGGGAAGGGAGGGGTTGTGACGGTTTCTGGGTGCAGGCTGCAGGCTGTTTTGCTTTTGGGCTTTGCAGGCTTCTTGCAAAGTTGCAATAGCCAGCCTTGTTGCAAAGTTTGTTGCGAACCCTGGGATTTGGGCTGCAAAAAGAGCGGGAAATCCTGTGCGGGCCCTGTTGCAGTGATTGGCTGGAGTAAGGTTTTGGAGGGAAAAGCTGTCCGGGGATCTGAGTGCTGGAGGGGCTAGAGAGGAGTTCCCACCAATCAGGCTGGAGGGACAGCAACCTTTGTTAGGAATCTCCAGCAGCATTTTATTGCGGCTAGACCCAATCAGGATCAGGGGTGTGTGTATAAAGGAACACAGAGTACAGGAGAGAATGTCTTTATGCTGGGACAAGAGCTGAAAGGAGAAGAAGAGCTGAACCTGAAGGAGCCAGACCAGTAGTTGACCAGGGGTCTTCGTGCTGGGACCGAGGCTGAAGGGAACAGAGGAGCTGATCCTGAGGGAGCTGGAACCAGTAGCTGACCAGTGGTCTTTTGGGCTGAGTGATTTCTGAAGGAGGCAATTGGGTGGATTGTAGCTCTGAGGGAGACTTCACTAGCAACTGACCAGACTGGATGATCGGTCAAGCAAGGACGGGCCGTGCCTTGTGTTCATCTAGGGCCACGTTCTGGTACACTGGCTTGGTTTGAGCTGAGGCTGAGCAAGTCAGAGGGGGAGGAACGCGGAGAGGTTTGTCTTTTAAAAGGGGAACTATTTTCCTTTAGAGAAAGGGTTAGCTCCTAGCTTTAAGAGACTTGCCAATTTAAACTAACAACTACCTGAATCTTATTATCTTTCTAGTATTGCTTGTGTATAATAATAAACTTGTTTTTGTTTACTGTGGAAACGCTTGCTACCAGTGTTTTGTGTCCACACTGTAGTATTCACTTGGCCGTTGCATGAACCCAGCATCCAAACAAGGCCAAGCTACTCCCAGAGAGGGCAGGCACTTAAACTGGAACGCTGGGCATCGTGGCACCAGCCTAGATTTATGGATCAATGGCTACTAGAATAAATGCCCAAATACATCTTTCAGGCTGGAGGGGGGCAGGACACGTCTAAGGCCATTTGCTGGAATTCGAGAGCAGGAGAAGGTTTGCCCTTGTCTCTGCTTGAGATGCCCATGAGCATTTGGTGGGCTACTGTGTGCAACGGGATGCTGGACTAGATGGGCTGTGGCCTGATCCAGCAGGGCTTCTCTTATGTTCCAAATCCCAGAGAGTCCATAGCCACCGTTTAATGCTGGATCAAAAAGAGCCACAACTGGAAATGCTGTCCAGCTTCTTCTTCCAAAATCTGCACTTCGATCCAGCAAGGCAGACACAGGAGCAAGGGAGCGCTCCTTGAACTGATACGCAAAGGATTTCCTGTCCACCAAAATTTGCAAACCACGGTGCTGGTAGGAAGCTACTTTCCCTGCTCCTTTTGTGTGCTAATTTTGAGCACTGATTCTGCGAAAAATAGTTCTACCATAAAAGGAGAGGAGAATCTATTCCAAGTGTCAGAGTGATGCTGGGCTATTCAGATGGCTGCTGGCAGGAAAGCGGAAATTTATTTAAGGAGCTGTGCCTGCAATGATGCAGCATCACATGGATTTCGAACACTGCCAGATATTCATACTTTAGCTTTCCATGATTTTGAAGTGGCCTACATGCCTGAGTATGGGTATCACAGCCAAGAAAGAGAGAAACTGGGTCTAAAAAAATACAATACAGGATGGGGGTGGAGATGCTGCCAAAGTTGCGCAGACAATGGCTAGGAGCCATAGATCCCAGTATGTATCTCTAGTCCTGCATGGCAAAGATGCCACCAGGCATGAATATTTGTAATATTCATATGAATTTATATGAGTTCGGACATTCGTATACAAATAGAAAGTTACGGCATTTGTACATTGACATTCGTGTTCGTACAAACGGTTCTGAACATTTATGAAATGGGGAGGTGGAAATGTGGCTGAACCAGTCACATCTGCAATGGATCCAGAGTGCATTTCACTAGGGATGGGCAAGAATATTCAAAATATTCATTATTCAATCGAATTCGGCTGAATTCGGACGTTCGAATTCAAATCGGATGGCCAGGCATTCATTTTTATTATTCAAATGACAATTGAATTTCGTGCTCCACAGCTAGGTGGTAATTAGTCAGCTTCCGGCCAGGCACTTGCCCAGATGTTGCCTAATGATCAACTACTGGCTGAAGTGCAAATCAGCCCCTGGTGGAAACTCCATTCTTTGCATAGCAGAGGGAAATGGCTGGTTTGTGTGTCCACCTTCTGTGCTCTCCACATAAGACCCCAAGTAGAAATACGGAACCGGGGGACAAAATTCCTCCTATTCAGCCTTTCTCGTTTCAGGGTGGTGGCAGTGATGCAAATAGAAATGCCACCACTTCCATAAGTGATCTTTTGACCAGCAAACATCACTCAGGGAGTGACCTTCATTCACACTAAGGAGGTAGACTTTTTTTTTATTCGATTTGAATCGAATTGGATGCAAGAAAATTCACGATCATTTGCATAGAGCCCCTTTGATTGTGGCAGGACTTGAATTTGATGTGAATGTTTTTTAAAAGCTTTTCAAATCCAAATCAAATCCCTGCCACCAGTCATGCCTACGAATCCCCTACGAACCCACTCTGAACATATTGTATCCACTCCGAATTCTTTTTGAATCCTCTTTGAATCCACTTTGACCCCACTCTGGATCTGTTGCAGATATGACTTGGCAGCAACTTTCCCGCATCCCCACATCCACAATTATAACAGAATGCACAGCAGAATTCACTTCACTGTCAATCTTCAAATACTGAATTTGAACTAATTTGATTTAATTTTGAATGTACCGAATATTCATGCATATCCCTAATTCAGACTGCAGGGTAGATGTTTACCAAAGTTTAAGTCTGAACTGCTCCAAAGTGCACAAGGTGGTTGTAATGTCCAAGTTCAACACCCTTCCTGTTCAAAACACATAGTTCGAATTTGACCCGAACAACGGGGTGATCTAGCAAACCAAGTGTGGCAATTCAGCCCATCCCCTCCCTCCTCGTCCCCCGCAGAGCAACGCAGCAAGAGAGCAAGCGGCTGAGCACCCAGGTTGCCTGCTAGCTCTGGTGGGACTGTATGCCAACAAGTTCCTCCCCACTGGCATCCTGCTTTATATGTCTGTGTGTCAGGCTCCCCTAAAGCAGCAAGCTGATTCAGTTGAAAAACAAAGTTTATTGTCACAAAGTGATAAAATAAAGAAGCAAGTTTGTAATTGGCTTAAAGGTTCTTTAGTTTCTTGAAAAATAAAGATATTTTCAGTAATAAGAACATAAGAGAAGCCTTGCTGGAACAGGCCACAGCCCATCTAGTCCAGCATCCTGTCGCACACAGTGGCCCACCAAATGCTGATGGGCATCTCAACAGAGACAAGGACAAACCTTCTCCTGCTCTCAAGTCCCTGTTCCCTTCACGTAGCTCTACCGTAAGCAAACAGTCCTTAGTGAGCTCTACAGTAAGCCCAATGGTTCCTTATGCCTTCCCTCTCACTCTTCCCTATCATTCAGTGAGCTAAACCCTCAAAATAACAAAGATAGCTTTGTAGCAATCATGATCTGCCCACCCAGGCTCTGCTTCGCTCTGACTCTGAGTGGAGAGACCCGCTTACACACACACACACACACACACACCTCTAATTGTGCACCCTGGTCTCCCTCTTTAAAAGAGACCTTCCTCTTTCCTATTCCCCTCAATCCCGGGAGAAGAGGCCTATTTACAATTGAGGTTAGAGACACCCTCCCTGATCCCCATCTGCCAAGACAAGAGACACGCCAGGCTGCCGCTTTTTATAGTCCGCAATCCAGCCGTCTCTATTGGTCCATTTTTGGCGGGCTGGTGTGGCTTTCTCCAATGCTCAGCCTCAGAAAAACCCGCCAAATGGCTTCTCTGCTGCAGCCTGCCTACCGTGAGTGTCACAGCTAGTGATACACCCGGTTTGATCGAGGTTTGAAGGTGTTCAAAAGTGTTCAAAGGTTTTCAAACTGAACCACACACCCTGCCGATTAAAGAAAAAAATCAAATTCAAACCAAACTGTTCAGTTTGATTGGAACCAAGCACATGCATTAAAAAATGGCGCACATCTCCAGTACAGACTCCACTGTCGTGTGGAACCTGCCTTAGCAGGTCTGCTCCTGTTCACGACCTAATTCAACCATGGGGGCAAATGAAACCAGAGACGTCACTTCTGTGAGGGAGCTGGATTTGGCTGCAGGTAGTCCACAATTCTTCAAAGCTTTAAGAGGTGTTTTCAAGCCACCTCTTGACTTCAGTCCTTCAGAGGAAAGGAGAGGAAGAAAGCCCGCTGGCACCACTTCTTTTGAATTCTTTTCACACAGCAGATGCCATGGATTTTTCTGAGGTGGCAGGAAAAAGTGACGCATAGTGGAGGTGCCAGAGCAGCATGCTGCTAACGGCAATCTCAGCACCAACCAGAGTTACGTCAGGAGCAGAAGGTAGAAGACTTGTCACGCTGGTTGGGGAGATGAAGCAATAAAACCTTGAAGAGTGTAAAAGGCAAAGGATTATTGTGGATGGAATTTTGAAAAGTAAAATAATTTTGGGGCAGCCAAATTCACTCCAAGGAGTGCCGAGGCTGTGGAGTCTATGGGGAACAGAGCAACGGATCCCATGATATCTTGCTTGAAGCCTCTTGGCTCCTTCCAGCATGTCTGTTGCAGCTATGGCGAAATAGACCCTCGGAGCATAAGAACATAAGCGAAGCTCTGCTGGATCAGATTGTAGGCTGCATTGTAGATCCCATTAATAGGGTCTACAGTAGATTTGGATTGATAGCCTGGAGGGCCGGGCTCTGTGATCTGGATCAATGTGCTGATGTGGAGGCCCTGGATCCAGATCAGACTCTCCTCTGTCACAATAATAACACAAGAGGACAGGGCAACCTTCACCAGCCCTCAAATCCTAGCAAAAGCCTTCTGCCTGGCTCCCCATCCTGGAGGATGTACCTGGTCATCTATTCTAGTAGCCACTGATGCACCTGTCCTGCATGGATTTGTCAAAGGAAGGAAGGAAGGAAGGAAGGAAGGAAGGAAGGAAGGAAGGAAGGAAGGAAGGAAGGAAGGAAGGAAGGAAGGAAGGAAGGAAGGAAGGAAGGAAGGAAGGAAGGAAGGAGATTAATTTAGGAACTAAAGCCTCAGATGCATTACAGCTTAAATTTATCCCACTTCTTTTCTCAAACCTTCCACATCTGCGATTGTGATCGATCTAAAAGTCCCCTCTCAAAGTTCCTTGGAATGAGACAAGTCAGACAGTTTGAAAAGTCATGACTATCTTGGGCATGGAGGTCATAAATTTGCTGAAGGCAATAACTGCTCCTGTCCAGCTGGGTGTCCAATGCTAGATTTAAGTGGACAAAGAAATTTACTATGCTCTCTACATGTATGCCTACGAAGGAAATTTAGTTGAGGCTGCTGCAGGATATGGGGTGTTATGTGCAGTACTCAATATGAGCCAGTTTGGTCTAGTGGTTAGGGAGCCAGACTCTTATCTGGGAATACCGGATTCGATTCCGCCCTCCCCCATGAAGCCAGCTGGGTGACCTTGGGCTAGTCACAGCTCTCTTCTGAGCTCTGACAGCCCCACCTACCTCACAGGGTGTTCTGTTGTGGGGAGAATAGAAAGCTTTGTCAGCTACTTTGAGTCCCCTTAAATGGGTGAGAAAAGCAGAGTAGAAAAGCCAACTCTACTTCTTTTTCAATAGTAACAGTAGTAATAATAATAGTTCAGAAGATATTTGCATTTCCATAGCTAAAGTGCTTTTACGAATAAAGCAGACCATGGGCCTGTTCACACTTCAGATACATATTCTATAGGAATGCATACATATCTGATACGTATCCCCAGTTTAAGTACTGTATGAGATATTTGTATGAATGTTCATACTAATGTTAATGTACGACTGTCATTACACATGCCCATATGAATTTGTATGAGTAATGAACATTACAAATATCCATGCCCATTCCTAAGCAGGGGTTTGATTGGATAACCTTCAAGGACCCTTTGGGATCTATATTTAAATACAGAGGTCCTAATGGCACCATCAGAGATAGAGTAGAATTAGGTTTGTTCCACAGGATTATATTTTAGCACTTCCTGGTCCTTCAATCGCACCCCATGGGAAATTTTAACCTAGGTCAGCACCATTTACATGCAAATCAGCTTACCTTCCACAGGGAAAAATGGAGTCACAGAGAAACGATTAGAAAAACAATCACCAATTCAAAAGGATTGTGCCTTCATTAGCTATGCTGTATGTGGGTTTGGACCTTACCTGCTCTAGGACTCTGAAATCAATGCTCAGCCAACCTGACCCCTGAAACTCTAATTATGCACCGGGGGTTTCCTTTAAAAGAGTGCAGAAGCTTGATTCAAAAATCAATATATTTTTTTTCAGAGATCAGGCAGCAATTAGCTGAACTCTTTATTCTTTGTGGACCGAAACCACCAGATACTCCCAATGTCTGCAATGAAGGCCAGATTATTTATTTATTTATTTATTTATTTATTTATTTATTTATTTATTTATTATTTGTATTTCTATCATGCCTTATACCCAAAAGTCTAAGGGTAGGTAATAACATTTAAAATCAGACATATATTAAAACAATAATATATGCTAAAAAAGTAACAGTAGACGTTTTCGCACGGGGCTGAACGGAACGCGGAAAAGACAGCTGAGGACACGTCATCCGCATTGGCCGCGCGCGGCTTGCGTTCCGACGTGTCCGCAGCTGTCTTTTCCGCGTTCGAAATGTAGAGCACTTCGAAGTGCTCTACACGCGTTCCAACGCGGACGAGCCGCCCGCAGCCGTTCGGGAGAAGAAGCGTTCGCGCTTCTTCTGTCTCCCGAACGGCTGCCGGCGCGCCTCCGACGCCGCGCGGCTTTGACAATCAGCTGTTTGTCAAACAGCTGATTGTCGATCTGCCTCCGCGGCTGTCATCGCGCCCCTTGCCGGCGTTTGCCGGCTAAGCCAGCTTCGGGCGCTTTGAGCATTCGCACCCAGACGCTCCGGAACGCGTTTACACGCGTTCTGGCGCGTCTGTGTGTGAACGGGGAAAGCGCCCGGAGCTGCCTTAAGCTTTCCGCCTGAACGCGTTCCGTTTCGAACGCGATTCAGTGCGGAAATGCCTCTGGTCTGGAAAATGGGAAGAGGCAGTATATTCCCATTTAGTCAAAGACCAGGGCAAAGAGGTGCCACTGCCTTCCTAAACATATACAGTGAAGGAGCCTGACGCACCTCAAGGGGAGACTATTCCATAGCCTAGGGGCCAGCACTGAGAAAGCCCTCTCCCAGGTGCCCACCCCTTGGTGGTGGGACAACCAGAAGAGCCTCCCCTCCAGATCTTATGGCATGACAGGTTGATATGTGTACTAACCACTAGGCCACTTAGCCTTTCCTCCCCCGGCTTTCATTTTCAGCCCCTCTCTGTGTAGTTCCTTTGCTGGTTAAAGACAAGCCCCGAGAATAAAAGCATCAGAATTTTTCTCCTCCATCAACTTACACATATGCTGGGCTGCTTTGTGTGCAGCTGCCTGCAGGCAATAATGGAGTCCTCAATCACATGGAGTTTTAAAAATACAGCTGCCCTTCTCTCCCTGTTTGAGGATGTTTCCCACCTCTGACCACAGGATGTGACATCACCAAGGACCTCTGACCTGCCTGCCCACCAGCCTTCATCCAATCACCTCTCCAGATGTTGCCTCAATGTCATTCCCCACCCCCTGCCGCCCCTTTCTTTCACTGTATAAAAACCCCTGGTGCAGATTAAACACTCTTTTGCCGCTGACTCTGTCTCCAGCCTCTTCATTCCCCTTCCCCATTTTCTGTGCTTTTCGGGTCAGCCATTATTGGTTGGTTTCCAGGATCCTGACCAGTGGAAGCCCGGGTTTATCTATCGTAAGAGCCAGCGCTAAGTAGCAGCTCCCCAGCTGCTGAACCCCTGCCTCCCAGAGCACTCAATCTCGGTTACATTTCCAGGATGCAACAGATATGGAAGGCATTCCTTTAGATATTTGGGGCCCAAGTCATGTAGGGCCTTATAAGTCAAAGTTAACGCCTTGAATTGCGCTCAGTGGTGAATCGCCAGCCAATGCAACTCTTTTAAGACCAGCATGATGTGCGTCAGGCCAGCTGTCCCAGTCAGCAATCTAGCTGCTGCACATTCTGCACCAGCTGCAGCTTCTGAACCATCTCCAAGGGCAGCCCTATGTAGAGCACATTACAGTAGTCTAGCCTGGAGGTTACCAGAGCATGGATAACTGTGGGCAAGCCACCTCTGTCCAGAAAAGGCTTCAACTGGCACACCAGCTGTAGTTGAGAATAGGCACTCACTATCCCCAGAAGGGCGAGTGCACAAAGGAAGTTCCTTTGGGCCTTGACAGAAGGCCACTCTGTGTGTGGTGACTTCAGCACACTTCAGTGAGTGTGATCCACTTCTGAGGACATTCTATCTGCACTGCAGGAAACCCTGCTCTACAGTCATGGGATGGGACAGGTTCAATCCTGACACCATGGGAGATTATAACACTAAAACAGGACATTAAAATGTAAGGAATGAAATAATAATCAGCTAGTTCAGCAGACAACTAGTTGTAGAGGTTTCTAGGGGTCCTTTGGTTTATTGGGCCCCTGTCAAAAAGCTGGGAATGGCCATGCCCCTGACTCTAAAGGAATAAAACAACAGTTTGTACTCTTTCCAATTTTTCAAAAAAATGTACCATTGGACAAATTCATACAAATTTTTGAATATGATGAATATTCATTCACATCCCTAACTGTGGAATCTAAATAAGTATTACTTGGATGACAAGGTGCACTTAGGGTTTTTGTTTTTTTTCACTGATCTTCACTGATCGAATCTAAGATGTTCCAGATCTAAGGAATGGGCCCTTCAACTAATCCGGATCTAGTAAATCTGGATTAAGGGAGGTACCTGATGCGTCCCCATGGGTGGTGCAGCACCCAATAACAATGGGTGCTAGCCTGCCCACAGTGGAAATGTCGGAGCACCCATGTGGCAAATCCAGAGCGACCCACATGGGGCCTGCCCATCACCCCAGTTTTTGGGGGGAGAGGGGGTGCAATCTCCATAGACTCTCCAGAAATTCTTTGAAGGTTCTCTGGAGCCATCTGCCACAAATTTTAAAGATTCTCCAGAGCCTTTGTCAAAGGTCTGTAGAATTGGCATTGCTCTCACGTGGGTTCCTCTTCAGAGCCTGGGCTATTCTTCGGAGCCAGCTTTGGAGATTGTGCACAGGCTTCAGAGCTTTGGGTTTCAGGGCACCCCCCCATAGGTGTGCCACCCTGGAGCGCTCCCTAGATCCCATTGCTCGATCGCGGTGGAAACGCACTCTGTATAATCCAGATTTGATGCCTGAAGACCCCATTGTAGACCCCTTTAATGGGGTCTACAGGAAATCCAGATTATAGGTCCTGAAGGACCAATTCAATCCAGATTTCCCTAGAACTGGTGGAAACAAATGTGGCTGGATGGGGTCTGCAGTGGAAATGGGGTCTTCCTGCTCTGAGCCTAATGGGTTCTTAATAGGTCCCTAATGGGTACTTAATGGGTACTTCATACTAGTGGTAAAAAACCCCTTAGATGGGCTCCAACACATGCCCCAAAATGGGGAGAGAGCAATTTGTGCTTTTAGCTAACCTGACTTTTCATGAGGATGCAGATACATGTAAGGGCCTGCACATAAGGCCAGGCAGGAGAGGGACAAGAATGAACCCAGTAGGGGTGTGTACAAATGCAATTTTTCATTTTCAATTCATAAGAAATTGAATATTCAAAAATTCAAATTCATACGAACAAAGAAGAATGAATGTTTGGACATTCAAACCGATACATATGAATACATTTGTATTTATTCAATTGAATATTTGACACGTATCCAGTGATACAAATCTCTTACGCATCTGTACGCACCCCATTTTTATTCCATATGCATCCCGTTTTCATCCCGTATGTATCTGTACAGATGCATATAGATGCGTACAAGATGTGCACAGATACGTATGCAATGCATATTGATGCATACACATACAAACATCCAAATAATTTATACAAATAACTCAAAATATTTGTATTGATACAAATACTAAAGTACGAATGTTTTGACATTCGATTCTTATAGAAATGTCCAAATTTATCCAAATTCATCCGAATAACGAGTATTTTGAATATTCATGAACATCCCTAGAAGCCAGCATTCACCTGTAGCTTCCCATTTTCAAAGCAGATGCAGATAAAGTTAAAACTGCAGGGATTCACGCACCCAACTTTGGAGGGAGATTTTGGTGGTTCTGCACTTGCTGAAATTCTGACTTCCCATAATGCTTTTAATGGTGCAGGAATCCTTACGATAAATGTTTTCCTTCATTATCTTGTCTTTCCCAATCCCTGGATTCTGACCCAGCCTTACGGTACTGTGATCAATCACGTAAGATGATTTTTTCCTGAAATCAAGTGGTGCCATCTAATGGAAGGAGAAAAATCAGCTTGGTGTCTCTTTATATGTGAATACATGCACAACCTACAGAATAAAGAAGGCTCCCCCTGGGTGATTTAGCCATCCACTTCATTGGGTGTTATCTGCTGATTTTAAGGAGGGCTCTCATTTAATCACACCACTTTTTTGACCGAAAATCCCCCTATCCCATTAGCTGGTATCAGCAACGCTGCATAAAACGAAAAGCTGGAACAGTATTTATTCTAGGGGTCTGCACAGATCCAATTTTCAACATTCACTTTGTAACAAATCGAAAATTCAAAAATCTGAATTCGTACGAATAAAGAAAAGCTAATGTCTGAACATCCAAACCGCTACGAATACAATCGTATCTATTCATATGAATATTCGATACATATCCTAACACATCTGTACACATCCCATTTCATCCTATACATATCCAGACGGATGCATATGGATATACACAAGATGTGTACGGTACATGATGCGTATGTGCCCGTACACATACGAATGTTGAATTATTTATTTATTTATTTATTTTATTTATTATTTACATTTATATCCCGCCCCATACCCGAAGGTCTCTGGGCGGGTTACAACTTTAAAACAATTAATGCAAAATATTCATATTCGTATGAATACTAAAGTACAAATTTCTGGACATTCAATTAGTATATGAGTGTTTGATTTCTTATGAAAAATAATAAAAGAAATATTCATGCACATCCCTAATTTATTCTCCATATGTTAATATTATTTGGAAGATGGCAGAGGATAAGCTCAGCCTTTTGGACGGTCCTTATGATGATGCTACTGAGATTCATTGCAATTTGCAGCAGCAAATGGTTTATAGGGGATGGTGGATAAAATCCTGGTAGAATAGCAGCAATCCTAGGGGCAGGTTTTGAGAGCTTTCTGTTCCTCTGATCTCACCTTTATGAGATGAAACACAACTTGCCCGTTGCTGTGTTTGCCTTTCCCAGGTGTTCTATCATTTCTAGTTAGCCAGCAGGGCTGTCATGTGGAGAACATTTATGCATCAAAGGTCAGGCCCTCCTTTGGCTCCCAGTAACTGTAGATCACCCATGCTTGACCACTCCTGGAGCCCAAACTCCTCCCACGGCAAGAAAAATAAGTCCTCACAGCACACACTACAGCCTCCTTGCTCTCAAGTCCTGTGATATGGATTAAGGGCTCTGATTCAGCCAGGTGCACTGGTCCATATCACAGCATGTAGTAATCCGGAATAGTGGCGTCCGCACAATGTCTGAGTCCAGACCTATCCCCAGACTGGCCATGGAGCTTGCATGAGGCTTGGAATCAGCTTCTATCGGCCCCCAAAGACTTGGGGAATGAAAGTTCCCACCCTCAAAGCTGCCAGGGGGACCCATTTCAATGATGGCATGTATTGGTGTGCTGCAGAAATGGCTCCGCCATGTCCAAAAATTCACGGTCTGAAGGATTCTGGGAGATAAATAGCTTGGCCTTTCCTGAAAATTAAGCATATCTGGAATCTTCTATTTCTGTGAAAATATTACTCATGTTCAAACACAACTGGCTCAAACTGCAAACAGGGAAGCTATACTTCCTCCCAGGGCTTGCCAGTTAAACCTGGCGCTTAAGAAACTATTTTAGAAATAAGAAAATATGGCTGAAAAGAAACAGGAAGTGCCATAGTTCTCGGGGGCTTGCAGTTAGCTAGATTATGCCTGTATGTTTTGCTGTCAATGGTGTTCTCAAACCTTTACCAGCAAGGGAAACAATCCTATCTTTTCCCTTCACCTTGCAAGGTATCAATAAACACTTGTCTGTCTAAAGTTCTTCCGTAGTCCAGAAAACAAAGGCCTGCCTTCTGCACGCCTCCATGTTCCAGATCAGGTCCCACTGGTCTTTCAATGATCCACATCAAGGGCCCTTAAATCAGAGGCCTTTTGGCACTAGGCCTTTTGGAATGCCCGTAGAACACGCCAGGATGAAGCATTCACTCCTCTGGGCAGGCGGTTCCATTCAGAACCACCCCAGCCTGCCCCAACATGTCCTACATGTGTTCCATGTATAGAGCACTTTATAGTGCTCTACACCTGGCCCAGGGCATTCGGGGCCATTCAGCAGCTGTTCAGACAAGGAAGTGCTTGCATGCCTCCCTCTCTGACAGATGCAGGCCCCTCCCCAGGCCTGTCCAGATTGGGTCCGGCTGGACCCAGGGGTGGGCAGGCCTGGCACGGTCCCTTCCCTGGTTCCTGCAAGTTCTAGGGAACATGATCAGGTACCCTGGGACTCACAGGAACCCTCCCAGGCACCCCACCTCCCAGGACTGGGCCTAAACGGGAATGTGCACACACACACATGCAGTACCTACCTCATCCTCGCCAGCTCCCGAAATGGCAAGCCGAGTGCGCCTGTGCGTGCCGGCCACTCTCTGATTGGCTAGCTACGGCTTGCAAATCCAAGCAAGCTGTAGCTAGTCAATCAGAGAGCGGCCAGCACGTGCAGGAGTACTTGGCTTGCCATTTCGGGAGCTGGCGAGGACGAGGTAGGTGCTGTGTGCATGTGTGCGTTCCCATTTAGTCCTGTCTCCATGGGGTGGGTGCCCATACAAGACCCTGGGGGCCTTAGGGTAATGATCCCATTCTCTAGAACCCACAGGAACGGGGGAAGGGACCGTGCCAGGCCTGCCCCCCCCCCTGCGTCCAGCCAGACCCAATGGCAGACAGGCCTGAGAGTGGAGTCCCACCCCCATCCCAGCCTTTCCAGGCTACAACACTCTGGGATGCTTTCCTCCTTCACACGTAGGCAGGTAGGAATGCGAATAGACACGCTCCTTACCTACCCACGTGTGAATGGGGAAAGCGTCCCAGAGTGTCATCGCCTAAGTGCACAACAGCCATTCCGTCTGTAATGCGAAAAGGCCTCTGGATTAGATTCCATCCTATGCGGACAGAGCATTCCAGTGGTGGATGGGACCACTTAAATGCAGAAGGAAGGTCTAAAGTCTACATTGTAGACTGGTCCAAAGATACCTGCAGAAAGGCCCTTGGGATCTGTGATGTTCCGGCTGTGCAGAAGAGAGCAACAGTTCTCTGGAACTGTGAATACTGGGAAACATTTTTTCTGTTATTTTTGTTGTTGTTGGGAGATATTTTGTATTTAAATATCTTTTACAACAAGGGAAAGCATTTCTTGTTGTAAAATAGCCAGTTTGGTCTAGTGGTTAGGGAGCCGGACTCCTATCTGGGAATACCAGGTTTGATTCCGCCCTCCTCCATGAAGCCAGCTGGGAGACCTTGGGCTAGTCACAGCTCTCTTCTGAGCTCTCACAGCCCCACCTACCCCCACAGGGTGTCTGTTGTGGGGAGAAGAACAGAAAGTTTGTCAGCCGCTTTGAGTCCCCTTAAATGGGTGCGAAAAGTGGGGTAGAAATACCAACACTTCTTCTTCACCCAGAGGGTCATCGGTTTATTGAATTTGCTGCCAGAAGAGGTGATTAGACTACTTCATGGAGGACAGGTGTATCAATGGCTACTGGAATTGATGCCTGAGTACCTCTTTCAGCCTGGGGAGATAAGCAGGATGCTTCTCAGGCCATTTGCTGGGATTCAAGACCAAGAGAAGGCTTGCTCTTGTCTCTGCTTGAGATGCCTATGGGCAATCAGTGGGCCACTGTGTCAGACAGAATGCTAGACTAGATGGGCTGTGGCCTGATCCAGTAGAAAGGCTCCTCTTAATCCATGGATGACAGATGTATCAGTGGCTACTAGAATGGATGCCTAAGTCCATCTTTCAGGCTGTGGGGACAAGCAGGATGCCTCTAAAGTCATTTGCTGGGATTCGAGAGCAAGAAAAGGTTTGCCCTGGTCTCTGCTTGAGATGCCAATGAGCAGTTGGTGGGCCACTGTGATGCTGGACTAGATGAGCTCTGGCCTGATCCCGCAGGGCTCCTCTTATGTTCTTATGATCATTGGTTTTGTATTTTGTATGTTGGATTTGTATCTTGATTAATTCCTGTGCACACCTTGGAAAGTCAGGTATCATAAAAGGTTTGGCTATAGACCATAAACTTAAATCCCACGTGTCCTCTCATTCAGGAAGACCCAAAGTGAATGAAATTCAGAGCTTGTCCTGGAATAAAGTGTGGGTCACCTACGCACCAACTATGCTGACGACAGCTTTCCCTTTGAGGCTGTTCCCCGCCCTCCATTGCCGTAAATGCATAAGATGGAGATACGGACAGAGCATGAATAATTTCATGGCAGGAGAATGACTTAACATAAGGGCAAAGGGGAGAAACAAGACATAAAGGAGGCTCAGCCCATTAATTCCCAGCAAGGTGTTCGTCTACCTTGATATAATAGCTGGGAATGCATCGTGCGGTGGAATGGAATTCTTCTAACCTTCCCAGGTTGCCTGTCAAACATCTGGGTGTCCAGGCAACTTCAGAGGAAACTGAGCCATGACTTTGGCACTTTAAATGTATTTAGCGCATGCTAAATAAGAAGGGATTTGTCATACTTTGGCGATGTCAGATCTGGCTATGGTAACACATGACCTGATTACATCCCATTTGGATTCTGTAATGCGGTCTATGTGGGGTTGCCTTTGGAAACTACTCAGAAATGTGGAACCCCCTTCCATCGGTGGTCCGCTTGCTCCCCCCCCCCTTCTGCTCTCCTTTCGTTGGCAGGTTAAGATGGTGCTGTTTAGGCAGGCTTTTAATTAACTTTTATTTAATTCTAATGATTTTCTTTTTTAGTTGTATTTTTGGGATGTTTATATTGATGATAACTGTAATGTCTGTTTAATTTTATTTTGATGTTTGTATTATGGGCTTTTGTTTTTGACGGAATTTTAGTGTTGTGAGCCGCTCTGGATCCCACCTTGGGAGAAGGACAGGATATAAATAAATAAATAAATAAATAAATAAATAAATAAATAAATAAATAAATAAATAAATAAATAAATAAATAAATAAATAAATAAATAAATAAATAAATAAATAATGATAATAATGATTTTTAGTGCTCTGAAACTCGAACGCATGGAGGGCACGTTGGGACGCTTGGGGGCGGCCTGGAATGGATCACGCTGCCCACAAGAGCTAATGCTGCGTCCCAAGGTGCCCTGCATGCGTTCAAAAACCCCTTTTGCGAAAAGGCTCCAGATCTAGGAAGACACCAGTCACTTCTGAAGATGGATATAGCAGCAATATCCAAAAGCATAGGTTCTCAGAAGAAACCTGGAACATGCCATAGCAGCCCCCAAAATGCTACAAATAAGATTGAAACCAGCCATGAATCCCTACATACAACCTGTATGTATAAGATTGCAGCTTCAAAAGGAAGTCTACATCGGTGAACACTCCATGCTTCTTGGAGAGACGGCGTTTAAGAGGGGACCTGATTGAAGTATATAAAATTATGCATGGTATAGAAAAGGTGAATAGAGAAAATTTCTTTTCTCTGTCACACAATACTAGAACCAGGTGGCATCTATGAAGCTGATGGGTAGGAGAGTCAGGTCTGACAGGGGGAAGTATTTCTTCACCCAGAGGGTCATTGGCTTATGGAATGCGCTGCCGGAAGAGGTGGTGACAGCTACCAGTCTAGATAGCTTTAAGGTAGGGTTAGACAAATTTATGGATGACAGATGTATCAATGGCTGCTAGAACGAATGCCTAGGTGCATCTTTCAGGCTGGGGGGGGGGGGCTGGGCGCTTCTAAGGCCATCTGCTGGGACTCGAGAGCAGGAGAAGGTTTGCCCTTGTCTCTGCTTGAGATGCCCATGAGCATTTGGTGGGCCACTGTGTGCGACAGGATGCTGGACTAGATGGGCTGTGGCCTGATCCAGCAAGGCTTCTCTTATGTTCTTATGTTCTTAAAACCCACCAATACCAAAGGACAGAATGCAAGAAATTGATGAAGCAAGATTCCAAACAAGTACATGGTTGGTTATTACTTAAAAAATAAAAGAAGAAGCATTTGTGACACATGATGTGTTTTCACGTGCAATGCTGAAAATGTTAAATATTTGCCTTTGGGGGCATCTCCACTCTATTAAAAACTTTTTAAGTCATCAAGTTAGTCAATGAATGCCTCTTAAAAGTCATGACTACTTTCCAGGTACTTAAAGTAATTAGAGATGAGGAGAGAAAGATACAGCTTTTGACTCAGTGTGATAAAGCAACACAACTGCCAAGACGGCATATTAAAGAAATGGAAATGAGAGAAATGTGTGTTACATAATTACACGAAAAAGATGACAAGATTGCTGTGCCGAGGGAAAATGAAAAAAAATGCCTTGAGGTGATTTTTCAGGCAATTCGAGGTGATTTAAAGCTTGTTTAACACGGCACTGAAGCATCTCTGATAACAACGAAAGGGGATTTAAAAGTTTTGGCACATGGCTTGCTAAATCATTTTCAGGCTGGGCCTGCACTAAGGAAAGCTGGATCTACTGTTTGGTCTAGTGGTCTGGGAGCCGGACTCTTATCTGGGAATTCAGGGTTCGATTCCACCCTCCCCCATGAAGCCAGCTGGGTGACCTTGGGCTAGTCACAGCTCTCTTCTGAGCTCTCACAGCCCCACCCACCTCACGGGGTGTTCTTCTTCTACATTTCTGATGAATTCTTCTGAACCAGAATGGGATGGAGGGAAGAAATGGACAATGCAGAAACAAATCCAAACAATGCTTCTTTTGCTATGAGCATCCAAAGAAGAGGGCTGTGACCAATAGGGATATGCACAATTGTGTGGCCCTTTCTTCAGTGGGCCTTATTCTGGATCGTACCCTGGACTAGAGGTCTGTTGCAGACTAGGGGCCTTTCTGCACTTGGCCTAAAGGACAGCCCAAGGATGCCACAGTGTGGAGCATCCACACTTAGCGGAGGTGTTTCTGTTCCAACCATCCCCTTGCCAGACAGCTGTGGAAAAGGAGGAGGAGGAGGAGGAGGAGGAGGAGGAGGAGGAGGAAGAAGAAGAAGAAGAAGAAGAAGAAGAAGAAGATGAAGATGAAGATGAAGATGAAGATAAAGATGAAGAGAGTTGGCTTTAATACCCTGCTTTTCTCACACTTCTGACAAACCTTCTGTTCTTCTCCCCACAACAGATGCCCTGTGAGGTAGGTGGAGCTGTGAGATCTCAGAAAGAGAGCTGGAACTACCCCAGGTCACCCAGCTGGGATCATGGAGAAGTGCAGAATCAAACCCAGTGAGGTGCCCACTGCCACCTCTGCCTCCCACCGCCTTCATCAGTGGGGCGGCAGCAGAGGTTGTGACAGTGGCAGCCACATTGATAGATGCGGCTGCAATCATCACCGCCTCCTCCTCCTTCTCCTCCTCCACACCCCTGATGCTTGTGCAGGGTGATGGAGCTGGCAGTGGCAGCAGTGGCAGGAGGTTTTAGCCGCAGCTGCCACCACCACCACCTCCATCACCACTCCACCGCCTCTGTCAATGCGGACGCCACTGTCACAACCTCTGCCGCCACCACCACACCTCCCCGATGAAGCGGCTTCCTTGGTGGGGCATCAGCGTGGTTGGTGGGGGCAGCAGGAGCATCTAGGAGGTGGTGGTCATCGGACTGTGCCCACCAACCAAAGCGGCCGGCCGCGGGCCAGCCGCATTCTACCAATGCCACCCACGCATGCAGCTCCACTTCTGTGCCTGCCTCTCATGGAGCTAGCACTACAAAGCCATGCCTCTCCATCCCACCATCTGTCAGTGGGAGGATGCTGCAGTTGACCTTGGTGCTGGCCAATTGCACTGTGCCGCCAGTGGACCTTCCGACTCCGGCTCAACGGCGTGTTGGAATAGGTGCCATGGCTTCCGCATGGTGTCCTTCTTAGCACCCATTCTAATTGTGTGCTACAGGTCCATCTGGATATATGGGGTCCTCCTGGAGATCCGGATCTTCAAGGACCAGATTCCAGGGAGGACCCCATCTCAAAGTTTGCATCTTCTAGTTCCGGATCTTTGAAGCTTCATGAAAAAATGTGGATGATGCCGAAGCCTCTGCTTATAATTGGTCTAGATCTAGCTAACATGAATTTAGTTAATGCAGATTAACTTCTCCACTCACCCAGTCCCACTTTTTTCCTTCTGCATGCTTTTTTCACAGAGGTGGGCTTTGTTCTTTCTGCCACCGCTTCCGCTGTTTATTCATTACTTTTCTTCTGAAAAAAGGTCAATTCACTAAGATTTCCTCTGTTCCCTCCCAGCACTGATTCTCCACCTTGCTTTCTCCATTGTCCTTTCTACTGTCTCCGTTTAGCTTAGCTGCTTCCCCATTGATTGCTCCAATAATTGGTATTGACGGCACCATTTTCCTGTATTAATCACTGGCGGAACATGCATCTCTTTCCATGTCATCTGTGGGTGTTTTTAATAAGAATTGCTTGTTACATTACGGAAGAAATATGTTTGTTTCTCTTTCTGTTGCCTTTTGCTTCAGTAGGCACTGTTTAAAGGCATAGCTGAAAAGAGCTTTCATAGAATCATAGAATCATAGAATGGTAGAGTTGGAGGGGACCTCCTGGGTCATCGAGTCCAACCCCCTGCTCAAGGCAGGATCTCCTAAACCATCTCAGACAGATGGCCGTCCAGTCTCTGCTTGAAGACCTCCATCGAAGGGGAACCAACCACCTCCCGTGGCAGCCTGTTCCACTGGTTGATCACTCTTACTGTTAGAAATTTTTTCCTAACATCTAAACTAAATCTTTTCCCCTGCAGTTTCACCCCATTGTTTCTAGTCCTTCCTTGAGAGAGTGAGAACAGGGCTGATCCCTCTGCCCTGTGACAACCCTTGAGGTATTTGTAGACAGCTATCATGTCTCCTCTCAGTCTTCTTTTTGTTAGACTAAACATTCCTAGTTCCTTAAGCCGTTCCTCATAGGACATGGTTTGCAGACCGTTCACCATCTTGGTAGCTCTCCTTTGAACCTGCTCCAGCTTGTCAGTGTCTTTTTTAAACTGGGGTGACCAGAACTGGACACAGTACTCCAGATGAGATCTGACCAAGGTAGAGTAGAGGGGGATAATAACTTCACGTGATCTGGACTCTATGCTTCTCCTAATACACCCCAGGATTGCGTTTGCCTTTTTTGCAGCTGCCTCGCACTGTTATCTCAGTAGCTCTTTGAAGCCCGGGGTGTTGTTGCAATTGGTCAACTTTGGAGACCACCAACCCACAACTAAATACTTACTTGATTTGGTTGTGGGGCCAGGCCTCCTCTGGGTGCCGCCACCATTTTGGCTGCGGCACCCTTCATGATTGCGCAGACGTCAGTGCCATTGTCATGACAATACTGATGCTCTGCACATGCACAGTATGGTCATTTGATGTGCCAGCATGCTTGTGTGGTACCTCAGATCACCCCAGAGCACCAGAAGAGGTGTGGATGGTCACACCGCTGGATGCTCTAGGTAAGTTTCTGGTAAACATTGATTTCATGCTTCATGCCTAATTGACAATTAGTGAACTTCTGGGGAGCTAGGATACATTTGGAGGATATAGCAGCCTCCTCAAAGTGCAGATGCTCTTCACAAGAAGTTCACTGATTGTTCACTAGAAGCTGTTGTGCAAATAGGTCCCATAGGAATCCCCCCGGGCACCCACACCCCTGGGCACGGGCCTACACGGGGATGCACACTCGCAAAAGGCACTTACCTCATGCTCACTGGGTTCAGAAGTCGCAAGCATGGCCGGTGGCACTGTGCGTCTGTGTGCACCAGTAGCTTTGATTGGCTAGCTACAGCTAGCCAATCAGAGCTAGCCAATCAGCTGTAGCTAGCTAATCAGAGTGGCCGGCACATGCAGATGCACAGTGCTGCCGGCCACACTCACCAATTTGAACTCGGCGAACATGACGTAGGCGCCTCACATGCACACCTGTCCTCATGTAGACCCGTGCCGAAGGGGGTGCCCAGGGAGGGTTCTGCGTGCCATAGGGGACCCGATCCAGTCCCCTAGAACCCTTAGGAACCCGGGGAAGGTATGCGACCAGCCTGCCCAATTGGGGCAGCCAGAGGCAGAGCCCAGAGCTGTCAGGGAGGGAGCGTGTGAACATGCTCCTTCCAGAACAGCGCAGGATGGCCGGGGACAGCCACAAACAATCTGGGCTGGGTGTAGAACATGATTTTGTGCTCTACAGCAGGAACCTGTGTGGGTGCCCTGGGATGGGATGGGGGCAGAACCACCAAACAGAACCGCCAGCCCAGTGGAGCAAATGCTCCCTCCCAGGGCATCCTGCACGCATTCCTCTGGCCCTCGTGTGAATAGGCCTCAGGTCTCC